>OMNM01063937.1:28829-45646 GCA_900302745.1 Parablennius parvicornis | reverse complement strand
TCAATGTCATCAACATGGCAGTCAGCCAAAAGGATAAATGGCCAGCGGTATCCCCTAGTTTGCAGAGCAGGAGACGTCTTTAGAAAGGTGAGATTAGCTGAATTGGGAGCAGTGATGAAAATAGCAAGAAGTTGTTTATCGAAAGTGAAGCTTGCCAGATGAACCTGTTGTTCTAAATAGAAAGAGCATTAGCTTGTTGAATAAGTGAAGACAGAATAACTGAATGAGGGCAATCGACTTGATGGTGCTGATAAGGCTGGAGTGGCATAGCAAGTAACTGGCAGGTTTAAGGTTTAAGACTCAGGAAATAAAGTGTCAAAAGAATTAAACCAAACTGGGAAGCAAGTAAGACTGTGCTTTAAAAGCAGAACTCTGCATTTCACAAAATGCTAATTTATTCTGGATTTCAACACAACCTTAGAGTGTCAGTCCCTTTCATTGGGTTTTATCCTTTAACTGTTCTGGGACATATCTACAGCCTGATGCTGATCTTGACCATAAAGTTACCAAAAAATGAATGATGCTCAGTGTCTACATGGTGAAAAAGGGATTTGTTTCAAGTCTGGATAGTCAGAAATAATCACAATTGATTGGAATATTTTGATAAGTTTGAATTTCCTGCTGTGTTTTTGACCAACAAGACTCATATTATGTTATCAGTGTGTACTAATAAATCTATGTATTAGTGGCAATAAGTGTGTGAGAGTCAGGGCAGGCAGGATGGTCATTGTAAAAATGACCAAACAAAGAATGCTAAAATAGAGACACCAGAATCCAAAGCAACAACATTGGATGTTTCTTGTTTGAGAGGCAGAGACACTTAGAGCCTGGCTGAAAATCCCCTCAAACTTGGCTGACTATGACTGAAGCATGTGCCTTTTGCATTTATAGACATTTATATGGCTTATGAGTCATAATGCACCAATGAAAGAAGTCAACAGTTAAGTCCATATTGACTTTCAATTACCAATATTATACCACAACTCATAGAATCTTGTGTCGATTCTCTTGAAATTTGACATGTGTATCAGGAGCATTATTGCCCTGAATTGTGCCAAGTTTTGTCTGGGTCCGATCCAGATTAATGATATGGCGGCACTTTGAAATTGTGAAATTTTAACATTGAAAACGTCATTTTGAATCATATAAAGTGTCATAAATCTGTGTAATCAAGGCGCTTGGCGGAGGTCTGCGATCTCGGAGTGCTTTTCTAGTTCAAGTTGCATTTTTTCTCTGCAATAGAAGGAGATCTGGTGTATGCATGTGCACCATTTAGCACATATTATGCAGATGGCCATGAAATCAGGCCCAGTCTGACTGTGGCTCAATAGTCAGGATCAAAGTAAGAGTCAAACCTAGTTGAAGTAACTTTGTACTTCAGATTTCATAGAAACTTAATAAAACAATCCAGGTAAGAAAAAGTTGACTTTCAACAGAGGGAATAGTTTCTTTGGTTGCATAGACACATCTCTTTATGGGAAAAAGTCAGCGTAGTTCATGTTCAAAATGAATCAATGAATGACGGAGATTTAGGGTCCATATTTGACTTGACCCGCCCACTTCACTGTGAGCGTATGATTATGGCATTATCACTCAAAATATTAAAGGTAGAAAACCAGAGGTATTCAAAGTTCCAGCCAGATGTCCCCAGAGATTGCCCACACACTTTCAGAGGAATCACACTGGAGTTTTTCAAAAAAGCTGAGAGGAAAGCAGGCACGGTCACAGGCTTTGAGGACTGCAGAAGAAGACTCTCGTGTCTATACACTTGGAAAAGCCCCAAAGGCAACTGTTTACCTTCAAACTGTAAGGAGCTGGATTCTGATTCATCTCGTCGCAGTTTATATGAAGGTCCAGCTTGAAAGATCCTATTTTCACTGACGTGAAAGTGATTTCAGCTTTATATTGCTTGTTAAATCCTGACGACTGAAAAAATATCAACTTTCCAAAACTATATCATTTAAGAACTAGAAAAGCACTCTGATAGTGCAGACCTCTGCCAAGCACCATGTTTCCCTCCACATTTGTGATTTAAACCGAACAAACCTTGTACGATTGTAGAGGGTACTAATATACTTAATCCCTCTAAATATCAATGTAATCCAAGTTGAATACACAGATTTATGACACTTTATATGATTCAAATGGCGTTTTCAATGTAAAAATTTCCCAACTTCAAAGTGCTGCCATATCGTTAATGTGGATCGGATCCAGACGAAATGTGGCACAATTCAGGGCAATGAACCTCCAAATATACATGTCAAATTTAAGAGAATCAAAACAAAATTCTAAAAATCATGATTTTTGAAACTCGTATATGGGGTTTCCAATGTTAACTTCTGGAAATTTTCATCACCTTATTCTGGATCTGATGCAGAGGAAATTTTGCCACCGACAAGATATGACCATCCTACAGATCACTGAATTTTTACAAGTCAATCAGATATGATCTCCAAGAGATATCCTTTTTTGAAAACAGCTCAAAGAAAGTGGCCAAAAACCCTGAATACAAATGTAAAATCAACTGGAGTCATTGATATAAAATCATCATTATTTCATTCCTGGCATGTCTCAACCACAAAATAATGTGAAAACTGTTGAAACACAACTTTCTGCAAGTTAGTCCGCCACCATGTGTGTGTGTGTGTTTTTGTGTGAATGTGTGTCACGTAGTAGAACCAGAATAATGAAGTTTCCATCTCTTTAAAGACCTTTTATTAGTTTTACGGTGTGTGTCAGAACTCCCTGCAGCAAAATATGGATCTGTTTTCAGCAACCGTCAAATGTCAGAAGGAGAATTCACATTTACAGATAATCTAATATGCTCCTGCACTGGCATTTGTATAGAGCACCAATCTGTTTGTCCTTGGCTCTGACTTATCTCTGCTGCTTTTGTTGCATCTCACTTCAATATTCTCCGCCCAGAGCTGCACTACTTTTAGGCATATTAATGGCTGACTCTGAAACTTCCTTGGGAGAGAGAGTAAACAGGGTTTGACCACTGCCGCACCCGATCCACGCTAACACAAACAAGAGAGTACAGGAGGACACAGCAGACAATTTGAAAGACAAAAACAGGGGAAAAGAAACTTAGAGTCAACTTCTTTTCTACTTTGGTCATTGAAGATTCCTCTGCATACTTTGCAAAGGTAGACCTAGACACTTAAAGGGGTTTCTATTGAAAAAAAAAAAAAAAAAAACCCCAAAGCATTTGTAGAAATTTTCAGAATACGCTAATATTGGAGACACAATGACACCTATCTACATTATTTTCACTAATAACAGATAAAAATGGACCTTACATCAAGGCACATTACACATCGTTTCCCTTTAAGACTGCTCCGTTCAGTTAACACCCTCCCATCGCCCCAAGTGGAGAGCCCTGCCTGGTGCCACTTTCAGGATTGCAGCTTGGAGAAGTTGGATCATTTGTTTTAACATAGTCGCTGCGTGAGCCGCATAATATTTTGATCCAAGAGAAATAAATTTCTCTGAAAACACAAATTTCTGTCATGTAGCGAGTAGGAATTTCAAACTGACTATATCAAAGGCTTTTTCTGCATCTAGAAAGGTAATCATGGCCTTTTGTTTGTTGTGGTGGCAGAGGTCTAATAGATTAATTCATCTGCGTGTATTGTTAGTGGAGTGTCGGCCTTCAATTAACCCAGTTTGATCCGGGTGTACCATGTGGGGTGTAATTTTTTTCCATTGTGCTTGCTAATGTTTTACTGATTATTTTGAGATCTACATTAATTACAGATCTTGAGCGTCAACAGAGTTTGATGTCAGTATGGGGGTCTTTATCCGGTTTTTAAAGACTAATGTTTGCCCAATTTATACATGGAGGCAGAGTTTAAGATTACTTAATCCTCCCAGTCATTCTAAGCAATAGTTAGTGAGAGTAAAGACCAGAATTTATTGTAGAGTTCAGCAGGTTGTCCGTTGTGGCGTTGGAATTCACCATCATGTGCTCAACGGCGACATGCGGTTCTTCAATGACATTTTATTTTTTGGTCAATTATTTCATTAAAGTTCTTTTTTACTTTTCTTAACTCAATCAACAAGTGCACCTCCAAGACAAGTTATCAAATGAAGCTAAAGGCACAAGCTATCTTAAAATATAAAAATTGTATATCCCGATAATGATATATATCTGAATATTGTATTTTTTTTCCCAAAATTGTATGATAAGAGGCTCAGTGTGCTTATATTTTTGTTTTTGTTTTTCATTTTCTTTAATTTGCGGTTTTGAGGTGACCTTAGTGTTTTGTCACATCTTCTCATAGCCTGTGTAGCTACTGTTTTTCATACTGTATCTTTAAGTGCCTCAAAACAGTCGTGTTTAAGTCGACTTGATGGCAGCATGTTTTACAGATTACAGTTGTCTGACATTTTAAACTCAACACAAAGGCAAAAGATGGAATTTTAGTTCACTGTTTTTAGCACTAATTCTTCTTGAGGATCAGTTTTTGTATCAAAGTCCTATGGATTGTTTCTGGTAACTTTATTTTTGCTTTCCATTGCAATCTCATCCGCTTCCCCCCATGCTGCTTTGCGACCAGCGCCGTGAACTAGTCCTTGCAGGTGAGGTAAAAATGCTACCACAAAGACTGCTGTAAAAAAAATAAAACATATGATATAGACAATAGAGGGTTGATTCTACTCTAATTCCTCCGGTAGACATTTTTATATCGCACTACGATATGTATCACATGTCTAGAGATGTCTACAATATTTTGTCTTCCTGTCGGGAGTAACTCGACAGTCATGTGATCTGAAGTGTGCCCCCAGAAAAGAATAGGCAGACGAATCGTACCCATGAAACACTTTCTGAGCATTAATGTGTAATTTTATTTTTAATTAACTTTAATCTATTTTTAACTGTGGACAAATGTAGGCATCACACAATTTGGAGTGAGACTGAGGAGTTCTGGCATATTTGCTATTGTCACAGAATCCCCAACCAAATCTTAAAAGCACTCTATCTTCAGCAGTTGGACGACTTTTCCAAACAGATGTAAAATTTTACTCTTTCCACTGATTTCTAAAACTTTTATTTCAATAAATTGAGACTCGGGCACAGAACATCCTCAAAAGAAAAATCTGGAAATGTCTTTACCTTGTAGGCCACGTTTAGAGGAACCCTGGTATTTAAAAAACTGTGATGTTTCTCTGCGTTTGGGCCTCAAATTGACACATCATCGCAGCAACGAGTCACAACAAACGATGATTCCAGAAAACTCCGGCCACAGTGGAAATTTTGATAAAGTCTGTGTCTCCATTGGCATTAAAGAGCGCAGGTGGAGATTTAAGTCACAATTTATGATGTTTTGATTCTTCCAGACATCTGATTGGCTGTCATTGCTTTATGCTTGTTGTTTTACTGCCCCCTACAGGTTTGGCTGCTCATAGCAGCTCTGATCCAGGTGTATATGCGGTTTGTGTAAATGAAGATTATTTTGTAAAGGTAGAGTGGGGAATATCTGTTTCTGTAAAACCCTGGGTATGTGTAAATGTGACTTTTGTATCAAACTATGAACAAACATCATTCCAGGAGGGAAGAGGTAAATGTTAAACAATACAAGTGACTTTCCATTTTCAGATTTTCTAAAATATTCGAAGACCTAAAAAGGATAATCGACCAAATAGCTGAGGAAGGAAGAAGCACTACTTCCTGTTGAGCTTTAGCCATACGGAGCACAATAATTAGAGGCTTTGATGTTTCTGAAATGGGAATAATGGACAAAGAAAGTTGGATGGGTGTTTATTCATTTCTTGGTCTTCTTCTGTTTTGCTCTCTCAGTGAGTCGCAGATTCTTGGCATCTTCAGAGAAAGGCTTCAGGGAACTTCCACCTCTTTGTTCTTTTTTTTCAGGCACTTCGACTATTGCTTCCCTTCCGATCAACTCACTTCTCCTATCGTCTGAAAATCTCCTCCTCGATGCAGCAGAATGCTAACTTTCCATTATATAATTTTCTATAGAAATAGATCAGCCTGTGTCATTCCTCTCTATTCTTGTCTTTCTTTGTCCCGTCTCTCTCTCTATTCTGACAGCAAGGCTGTGACCTCCACAGCTTCTCCAAATCACAAGGAGTCTGTCATGTCAGGGCAGCCCGGAGAAACAGCTCCGTCCCTTGGGTATGGTGTTGACAATGGACATTCTGAAGTAGACTTTACCTGCATACTAACTATGTGATACCTGAAAGATACTGCAGCCAGTGTTATCCATAATTTGTAATGTCTGCCTTTTTTTTATTTAACTGATCCACTGGCTAAAATACTACTGGGTTTGGAACTGGTGGGTGATATCAATGAAGACTACTAAAAAGGCTGTGAATGGTAACCAAGTTGGACGAAGATTAATTTCGAAGGACTTGTAACCCAAAAATATGTTTTTTCACCAATCAGTCTTTTTTAGTAGCTTTGTTTTCTTTAAATATGATTTATGTCATGAATGAAACACATCGATGAGGAATATGATTGTGAATGAGGTGACCCATTAAATGCTCCCCATTTCAATGTAATTTTAAGTCAACCATAAGCAAATTATTGAAGATGGCCCTACATTGCCCTGCATTTTATGAATTTGGAATTTTATTTTACTCGATTGAACATTTCTGTCACTAAAAGTTAAAGTCATTGCAAAGAGTTATGAAGCCTTGTTGAAATCTTCGGCACCATACCTCCCTAAGACATTTGGATTTCCATCTCATTCAACCCAGTGGTTTAGTCCATAACTGACATGAGAACAGGTCCACCACTGTACAAACTTTGACACTCTACTAACCGAGCCCCAACCACTCCAGGTCTGTTGATGTCATGTCTCAAACGCATGATTTTTCTACCCTTTGTTCATACATTATTGTTGAAGCCACAACAAAACAAACCGTGAATGTATCCCTGCAGTGCAGAATTTTCTTTTCCTTCAGACTGAGTTCTATCACCTCTTTGTCGCACTTCCCTTATGTGTATCCTAATTCATTTCAGATAAAGCTTCTCAAACTGTGACATTGTGAAGTGGTTTATTTCTAATGGACACCGTGAAAAGCAGCACTGCGTTGGAGTGTCTGCAGATATACAGTATAAACAGTCTACAGTACACATTAAGTCTTGCTGGGTGAGAATGCTCACAAAAGCTTTTTCCATGTCCCCTATTATGTGTTATTCCTCACAAATTTACAATACTTGCATGTTATGCCAGCCACTGCTCACCGAGATTTGTATGTATAAAGAGTGACAGTGACAATGACACAAACACTGTGTAAACTGCTCCTGGTGCTCACCCTTCTAAGCTCCTCTAACATAACCTTCAACTGCCAGCTTCAGTGGCTGCGCCACAAAATGAAAAGGAGGCATTTATGCAATGCAAACACTTCACTTTCTGTCACTTTTACTCATACCTCTTACATACACAATGAGCTCTCGAGTAGGATGAGGGGAAAAAAGGAAAGTAAAGCAAAAAAGGGAAACTCAAGATTACACACACACACACACACACAATCATGCACACACATACACACAGAGTGAGACTATGTGCATCACCATTTTTATATAATTACATTAGTGTCCTGTTAGCTGTGCAATTAGTCAAATCCATGTTGGGAATTAAGAAATCTCTTTAAAAACTGACCATAAGTTTAGTCTTTCATATGGATTTGTATTTTACAATGTCCCTAAGTTGACCTTGGGTGTGAATGCCAGTTTGTGTATGTGATTTTCTGCTTGCTATGCGATGGACTGACAATCTGTCCTTGCATTTAGGCTTCACATTGCAGGTCTTGATGCTCAATTCTGTTTTTTGCTGCTATACGATTATTTTTTTTTGTCTGATTCACATTACATTTTAAACATGACCTCTATCAGACTGCTGTCTGGACTATGATCGGACCCAATGATTTTGTGCCCCAGAGCACAGAAGACTCTGATGACAGACGTAAATATGGATGTCATGTGGGTTGCCAGGTGTGACTGACTGTTTCAGCCCAAAAAAAACATAAAACCCACACAACTCAATAAAAACCAACCCAAATCTCAGCATGTGTAGAAATCCTGTTAAAACACTATTTTATGTGTAATAAAGAACACACCATAAACACACAACTGCACAAAACAAACAAAGTTAAAAAGTAAGAGAATTTGGGCCCGTAATTGGGGGATACGCAGCATATCTGCCAACACAGGTCAGCACGTCAACCACAAACAATGATTCCTGAAAAAACTACGACCACAGTGGATATTTAGAAACATTCTGAGTCTCTGTTTGCATCTAAATGGGTGGTGGGCGGCGATTTACATTACAATGCGTGACATTGTATTTTTTCCAGGAATTTGATTGGCTATCAATGCGTCATGCTTGTTGTTACACTGCCCTCTACGGGGTTGGCTGTTCATAGTAGCTCTGTACCAGGTACGATGTGGGTCAATGTAAATGAGAATATTTTTTTTTTTGTAAACGTAGTAGGGGAAATATCTGTTTTTGTAAAAACCCAAAACGTGTAAAGATGGCCTGAAATAGTCACTTTTTTAAACCTTAACATGTTGAACTTTAAATCGGATCTTCTATAGCAGCACAAGACCACAGCAGATGTCCTTCTTGTCAGCCAAGAAGAGCAGCCTGAGGCTGAAGTTCACACCAAAGACCACCAAAAATAAGACAACATCAAAATGTATGGTCTGATCAATTTATATTTCTTCTGCCATATCCGCATGATTCAGATGCTGCTTTTGTTCTGATGGCTACTTACAATAGGGTAGAACAACTTGTCAATGAAGTTGCAGCCATTTCACAGTAGTTTTGCCAACTTGCCAATGAGTTCACTGTACTACGACTTCTAACGTCACGTCCAACAGAGCAACTTTGGTTTGTGGCACGAGGGGGCATTCACACTATAGATGTGCAGCAACTGTATGAGTTTATCATATCATAAATAATTCTAACTCTTTAACAGAATGTTTCCTGTACATTGTTTAATCAATAATACAAATAATTTATATAGTTCTGAAGTCAAAAGGGAGTCCAGTCCAACATCAACCGATAAAGTGGCCAATGAGTACAAAGAAGCTTCATCAGATGCACCTCAAACAATCACAACATGGAAAAAAAACAACAACTTATATTTCATGAAATTAGAATCATGACTACAAAACATGATCATAACTAATACATAGGGAACCACGATGTGATGAGGAAACACAGTGACAACGACGGACAAAGTCTTCAGACAAGACATCAGTACAACACCAAGGTCATGAGAGGAGCCACAGAATGCTTTAGACTCATCTGGTTCCGGTGCCTTGATTTGAAGTGAGCTTGCATCATCATAACTTGATGGTTTGAAAACAACTAATCACACAGCCCTCCTTGATGATTTTTGCTTGACTGAAGTGGGGCTCTGTTTCTTGGTTCTGTACAGCAATGGGAATGCTTCTTTGTAAACGGGATCTATTGGGGATAATGTTGCAACATTACAGAATGTTTTTTCTGCTTGGTTATATTAGATATTTTATTGGTGTAGTAGCTCATACTTGAGTCAATTAAATCATATTTGACCCCTGACGGTTACATAAAGCATGCATCATCTAGTGCTAAATTCAGGGGCTCTTCACCAGGATTGCCTAGATCAGAAGAAGAAGCCAAACCCCGAGAACCGATTTTCAATCAGTGGGGCATAATTCTAAATCTGTTGCTGTGGGACATGCAATCGCATCAAAGGACTGTCTTTGTTCACACGAGGTATTGCTGTATCATACAACAAAGAACACCCAAGTCTCCTGCCTTTGTCTTGAATCTCTGACCTGTGGACATGCGGTACTTTGATGACTACGAAGGTTGTCGAAGAGTAGAGCAGATACAGTTCTACATTTAACAAATGTTATAGTAGTATTTTTATATCCCCACCTCACAAATGACTAGTTTCATGAGGGAAGGAGGAAGAATCTTTGTGAAATTGACGCCACCTTTTTATTGAATAGGACCAAAATGGATTGATGCTCGGCACCCAAGGCTTTTATCACACCTCCATAGGACATGAACTAATGTAATGTTCTGTAGTAAAGACAGTTTAATTGGTTAAATAATTCACTGAAAACCCCATAATGACCAGTATGGATTGTGCTCCACTCTAGGATACAGATATATGATGATTTCAATATTCATTCCCAGAGTCTTTAGAAAGAAGTTCACACGCTGGGAAAGCTGCTGTATATCTGAGTAGGAGTGGCAGAGGTGGCAAAAATAGTAATCAACAACAACAACTACTACTACTACTACTACTACTAACATCTATGTCAAATTTACCGAATGCGTCTCACCAAGTATCCACAATTTCTGTACCAAGCAGTAAACACTAATGGGAATTTGTTGACCAGTGAACATCGAATATAGTAAATTTAATAGTGCTTTCCCACTAGTTTCTCCTCAGCCCTTCTCAACTTGACTCTACTCGCTATTGACGCTTTTCCACTGCGTGTTAGTCCCCACTACCAGGTAGTTTCCTGGTACCTGCGCAGCCGAGGTTCCAAGCGAGATAAAGCGAGAAATGTGACGTCGGCAGACGGCAGGCAGCTGATTGTCATGACACAAATGAGTCAGAAGGTGAGTCATTCAAAACCCGTTGTAAAAATGTTAAAAACCCGATTAGAATCTGTGGCTGTCCTGGTGAAAGCCGTTTAATCGCATTTCCATTAAATTTAAAGTATTGTATCGTTTGTTGGTCATATTTCAACACCAGCTGCTGCTAACGGCTGGTGGCACAAGTCACCAGTTAACAGGGCACCAGTGAAACCGAAACACCGGACAGTGAAGCATCCCACATTTTGTAATATTATTAATGAATATATAAAAATATACACTATTTACTTTATTATTTGAGCTGATATCCACTGCATGTTTGCTCCACATTATATCGGGGGTGATTACTTGTGCACGACGGGGAAAACTCCAATGACTCGGCCCACGCCGCAGTCGTACTATATTGCAAGGAGAATGATCGAGGCTGAGTCGAGTAGAGGCGAGATAAGAGAAGTCAAGTAGGGTTGAGTAGGAAATACTGGAAAAGAGCCATAAAACACTCGCTCAGTCTGCTGCATGTCACTTTTATTAAATGAGGCAGTTCCTCACCATTGACATTGGTCTATTACATAATTATAATATTTCTGTAACAAACTGTAAACATGTTATCAAATTGGATTGATTTTGTTCCATTTATATCAAGCATTAGTTAAAAAAAGAATCTGTTTAATCTAATTAAACATGTTAGAGTGAGGTAGAAACTAAGTAAATTACAGAAATTGATTAAAATATTAACATTTCTTAACTAGGTTCTTAAACAAATGAATGTCAATGACTATAATATAAAGTTCCCTTCAGCAGCGGCAAGATGAGTGATTGCTCATGTAATGAGGTGATGTAGTCGCTTCATTCCTCCACTCACCCAAACAAAAACACGTTCATTCTTTCTAGGTGATGGAAATAAGCTTGGAACATGTCCAAAAGGAGACATCTGGCAGGAGACGTCAGATCATCACACCTACTGAAAGCATGATGCCAGGATGACATCCAGCGCATGACAAGGCACATATCTCAATGATAGAGACACGATGGCGTTAGTGTCCCTGATGGAGCGCACTAAACATGGCTTGATTTACGAGGTAACACACAGTCTCTATTACAACATATGCTGAGCGTGATCTGTGGACATGATGAGGCTTCCACAAAAGAACCACTGCAGCAGATTTGATCACCAAATCATTGTGTCAGCAGAAGACATGTATAGAATCACCAATATCCTGCTTCTGTCAGTGCTGTTTTTTCAACCTTGTTCACCATGATAATGCTGTCAAAGCTGTCTTGATATGGGATGAAAAAAACAAAAAAACTCAGCTGTATTTCAATTAGGTCCATCATGTCTTTATTTCATTGATAAGTATCCTATTATCTTCTATTCAGGCAAGGAGGCTTTTATCAACAAATGTTTTTGACACTTTTCAGTGGCATTCTCCCGGCTTCGTCAGAAATGTAATCGGGTGGTGGCAGATGACGTTTCTTTATATCAGCTGATGTTACGGAGGCATGGCTGATCTGTCACATTGTAAACAGCAAACAGGAAAATACAGAAACAGGCCAATCAAATGGAACACAAAGAGACAATGACTACCATGTATCAGAAGAGTCATTGAAGGCATCACAAGAGCGAATAAAATATATAAAATTAACACACTGGCCAAACAATGAAACAAACAGGAACAGTTCCTCATCCACTCAAAGAACAAAATCTATCCAGATACCAAATGCAACACTTTGTGAAATACCGTGTCTATTCTGCAACAAAACATATATAGGTGAAACAGCGAAGCAGCCAGAGTCAGTTCGCCACCAGCACTGGACGATGGAGGCAGTGGAATCAAGAAAACGAGGTCTGCGGACTATGAAACTGGACAAGGGAACATTCATGTTGTCCCACACCTGGAACAGCATCTTGATGGAGCAGACAGACAGCAGGGGGCGTGGTCAATAAAAACTGACAGCTCGGTCACACCCGCTGAGAAAAAAAACCACCTCAACCGCCAACACCTGATTATGAAGAAGACAGGAGAACCCTATAGAAACATTTCAAACCAGTATGTTGAAAGCACTAGTGAATTATCATATGTTATTATATAACAAGTTTAAGCTTGTGAGCAGACTTCGGTTTGTATGTCAACTTTTGCACCTGGTCCAAACAAATTGCCTCTATATTGTCATTCAACCAGAGGCATGTTTAGGTGTAAATATCTAAAAGTGAGTCACTCTTTATCAAGAGTGCAGCATTGCTAAGCAGAACGAAGTGATAGGTGAAGCTTGGCAGTATTGATGAAAAATAAATTATCCCCCAAATCCACCACCTGCGTTACGGTGTGTCGTGCAGCAGCACGCCAGGCACGCCGCTGCCGGTTGGCTCCATAACCGACCGGCTGTTTTTCTACAGCATCACGCTGCGGAGCACCGGTGACCGAGCGGGGTTCATGAGATCACAAGATCACTGGGGAATCGCAGCATCTTGCGAAACATAATAACGGTGAATACAGAAAACAACAAAACGAAAGAAGTTAATTTATGTAACTTTCAGTGTAACGTTAACATGTTGATACGATAGGAATGGGTGTTTTATTTTGAAGGACTGGATGCCCTGGTTCATGTCTGTGTGTTAGTTCCTGGCTGGTGCGATCTGGTCTGTGTACATTGTTGCGTGTTGGCTGCGGCGATCTATTCAGCTCTGTGCTGCACCGCAGGAGCCTTGAACTCATGCAACCAGAGGTCGAGACTCACGTGAAGGATTTTAATATCGTGACAAATCAAGATCATCTTTTTCCGGTGAAATCCCAATACTGACATTGGCTCCAGTAAATGTCGTTCTTAGTTTGTTATTTGCCATAAATGTCATAAAGAAAAGTGTAATGACTTCCTATATGATTGGTTTATCGTTACCAAGCTGCAACAGAGAAAAAAACAAAAACAAAGAGTGAGTCCTCATCTTCATGATTTCTGATCTGCTTGATGGGAAGGCTCACAAAAAATCCTGTCACTGAGTGGGTGACTTCTTGAGTTTGGTCGTTACATCACCGCTTAGCTGAACACTCTGTAACTTTAAAGCCCTCAAGAGTTTTATCTAATGGCTGCCTTATTCGTTGCTTTAAGGTCACTGAAGTTTTCCACTTTGTTGTATCTTGCATGCTGTTGTAGTATTAATATTATTTCTATGGAGCTCCAGACATCTTAAATAAAACTTTTTTTTAAATATTTTGTAGCCTCAAAATACTAATTTGAGACCACAAATTATATTATTAATTTGTAGCCACAATTTAAAGTTTTATTTCAGATGTCAGGTTTGGAGCTCAGTGCATTTCTACCCAAATACCATCTGAATCCTGAATCAATCTCATTCCTTTTTCCCAACTGAGACATTTCACAAAAGACAACTGCTCACACAATATTTAGGAATTCATCTGCATGCACATTTATTAATGTTTGCTTCCTCATTTGGCTATTCACATTTAGAAGCGGTGAGCATCTGTTCAGGGAGTTGTTTCCTGTAAACAACAGTGAATAAGAGTTACTCTGTAGTATCCTCTGTACATCACCTCGTGATTTTGAGTTTCTGTATTAATACAGGCGTAGTGCAACTAAAGATATATGAAAACACAACAGATTGTATGCCACCTGCTGCTTGAAAGAAGACTGTTTATGCTTTTGCGAGATATAATTGCGTTGAGTGAGCCCTTGTTGCTTTTTGCTATTTGTTTGCTTTGTACAGACAAAGAAATGCATGAAGACCATCTGTTAGTATAGAAGTGTGTCATCAGGTAGCTGCAGTATATTATTACCAGCCTCAGTTAGTCATCCTGTTCTTTTATATCTTGGTTGTGATTTAACAGTGTGGGTCAACATACTTCCTTCTACTTAATTCTTCATCACAGTTATGATCAAATACTTTATTCTTCACATAATTGTTGAAGCTGCTTCACAAGCAGAGTGGACCAAACACATTGAAAAAAGAAAAAAAAAAAGTCAAAATATGAATGTACAGCAGCAACCTCATACGCATTGAGAGGGATGCTCATACATTTAACTAAGCTGAGAACTGAATCCACTGTGAGACCAGTAGACTCCAAGATCTACACAGCAACGACGGAAACAACAAACCAGTGTTTTTGAGTAATGGCACAGTTTAAATGACGGGGCAAACCAAACAAGAGTGTCCAGTACAGCAAATGGCACATAAATAGTTTCCAACAATACACTTTCCCACTTCCATAGAAACAGTGGTGGTTCGAAATACAGCTCTAACTATTCTGACTTAATAGACAAACAAAACCATTAGTATTTAAATAGCTGTTAATAAAATCATGTAAAAAAAACGTTTATATTAGCAAAAAAGAATGTATTAATATTATATTGGCTCTCGTGCAGGATAACTCTTGTTTTTCTTGTAATTGAAAGTCATTTGGTTGAGAGATGAATCGCAACACACAGATCCAGCTCTGTCCCTTCCTCCTCTGAAAACACAGCATGGATTTATATAAATGTCCACGCTCACCCACACTCCTGCATCCATTCTGCGATAATCCCCTTCAGCGGCCCTTCAGTACCCAGCAGACTAATGATGAAATAAGCCCAGAGCTTAGCGTCACACGGACCTGAACTAAGATGACCTGACTTAGATGATACGGGGCAAACATAATTCCTGTGGCATCCGTCCAACATCCACTTATCTGAAAAACACTGTCCAGAAAGTCCAAACTATTTCCTCTCCACCCCAAGCTCATACACATTACAGTGATTTATGAAGCGTGCAGCGAATTCCTCTCTCTTAAGCAGATTATAAAGATAGCTTGTTGAGGGTTGCATCCTTTACTGCAGAGAACATTGCTCATTAACATAAGAATTTCAGATCTGTCCTCACCAAGCAAACTGTGGACATTATATAATATTTAACTTATCGTCCAGACCAGGGGCCTGAAAGACTCCGTGCTGAAAAGAGTCGTTTTTGCCACTTTCTAAAATTCTTTTTGTTCTTGAGGTATAGAAAAATATGTTTAACTTTCAAAATGAAAAAAACACAGCCTTTAAACGTTTTTGTTTCACACTGACCCAGTCACTATGGCACTCCATGGAGCCGATGGGGGTCAAAAGCCTTGCTCAGGGCCCCGTGTGGTAACCCGGTCACTGTGGTAATCACACTCTCTCTAACCACTGCCCATTAAACCAGTGGATGTGGCTGTCACATGGAAGGCCATCCAATGGGAGCAGTTTGGGTTAAGTGGTTTGCTAAAGGACATGTGGACAGGGGAAGAAGAGGAATTGAACCTGGAACCATCTGATTGAAAGGCGACTGCTCTACCTACTAGGCAAAAATCCAGCACATAATATTTAAGAACTGTTCACATTTCATTATATTATTTTAAGTGTTTCAGCCGAGGGTTTCAAACTCAGGTCCTGGAGGCCCAGCCTGGCTGCAGAACATCATGTTTTCCTCTTCTCCCTGCTTCAACTCAGCTGAGTGTAATAAGCGGCTTGTGATCAGACTTTCTGCTGAATTTGGTGACGGTACCTTTATGACATCTACGCCACACCAAGAGAGGACACACAACAGCCAGACCACCCAGCATGCAGCTACAACAACCAAATTCTACCTTCATGAGATGATACCACTGCAAATCAACTCAAAATATGTAAATATGAACAGTTTGACCCTTCAAGCTCCGACTATGATTTCTTCAACCGTATCATCTGCAAATGATGCCATCATTTTACATCTGATTGTATATAATCTTAGACAATAATATATTTTCGACATTGTTTGTATGTTTGTACTAGTAGTTAGAGTGGGAAAGAGGCTGCACACACACACACAAACACACACACACACACACACACACACACACACACACACACACACACATTAAGCCCACACCTCAATATGTTTAGTAAAAGAAAAATAAATACTCACGTATTAAAGAATGATTAATTCCTCATAAATGATTGCTACTTCGTCCGCGGTCATGGAGTCGTGGCCACAAGGTTAATGAAGTGTGAGGGTTAGTTACAAGTGATGAAGGAGTTTGTTTTACTTACTAATAAGCGAGCCAATCAGAGGTTTCTTCCTTTCCTTCACTGTCCATTAGCAACAAGGTAGCTGATTGGCACTGGCGACACTTCCGCAATCTAATAAGCAACTGGTGAGAGACCCAAATCAGCACCTCATTGTTGTGTTAACAAGTTGCTTTGACTGCTTCCATCAACCAAAACAACTTGGTAATGGATTACAACGTGCATGAC
>OMNM01063937.1:4599-25316 GCA_900302745.1 Parablennius parvicornis | reverse complement strand
AGTTCATATTATCCAGCTTTTCAACACTTTCACATGGTCTCATTGGTCCAAAAAAGTTTTATTCAAAGTTTATTGTCCCAAATCTATCTTTTCCTGGAATTTCCTGAAAGAGAGACTTTCTGCACTTCTGCTCTTCCCAAGATAGACATGTATGGGCGGAGCAAGTCCAGCGCACTCAGACACAACAGATTCTGAATGCAGCTCTCATGATCCAATATTCAAATGGAGGAAAATCAAGGAAAAGCTGGATTTGGGGAAATTAACTTTAAATACATTGTTTTTTGGACCATCGAGACCCATGTGAAAGTGTTTAATAGGAGATCCTTAACAGAAATGAAAGTTTTCCCTTTTCTCTTGAAAACATCATGCGAACAGAGCCTTAGACACACTGACCCTGTGTCCACAGTAATCTGACCAATAGACTGATGAACAAGGTACTGTGATGACAGGGGGGTTTCCTCCAGCTAAATGAAAGCCATGCTCTTCATCAGACAGATATATTAGACAGAGTGAAACGTCTGTACGGAGGCAACTGTGTGACCTCCTTGGCAGTGTCAGTTAAATTAATGGCTCTCAATTCCTTAATTTAACAGACCTAAAGACGGCAATAGAAGAGAGAATAGGAGGGAATCGGGACATTATGACTCCCTTTTTGTCTGTGTTAGTCCAGTCCTTGTCTTTTAAACCTGGGACGTTCTCTTGTCTCTTGTCTGGTTGCTTTATAAGCCAGAATTACTGCTTCCAGAGTGTGAAAGCCATAAAGAGTGCAGTGAATGTAAATGCGAGCTGAATAACGGTGGCGTGATGGGCAGTGCTGAACATTTTACTGGCCGTTAGAACCTGCTACGTGTTGCTTTTATTCATTTATCCCATCACTTTACAGGGAGGGACACTTAAATAGGGCTGGCGCTTGATTTAAAAATGACCAAGTATAACCGTGTTTCTAGTGTTACAACTTGAGAGTCTGAGCAACTGTCTTCCTCCCCCAGTACTCACCTTGAAATGTGCCTCGTCTGTGGGATGGACTATCTGAGGCACCATGAGATATGCAATTAAAGTTTCTCCTTTGGTGAGGATTGCTTTTGTAAGTGCAGTAAATAAGTGATTTTGGCATTGACATATTTTTAGAATTGGCACCTGCTTTGTATGCTTGAGTGACTAAAATCAATTCTTATTAATAAAGCACTCTCTTGTTCAACACAAAGCTACAATACTTTAATACAACTGAAGTAACTACATCCATCAAATGTCAAAACAAATATTTCCACATTCTAAAAAAGGTGTAGACAGGTCTTTAACTTGAACTCGCCCTGGGTGCTTTTTTGTGTGGTGTTTGTATGGTCTACCTGCACCTGCACTGGTTACCTCCGGGTGCTAAAGCTTTCTTCCATGGTCCATAATTTTATGTGGGTTTCAAACGTTTACTGTCACGCCAGATACTGAGATACTTGTGTAGTCAATCTCAGAGCAATCCAAGAAGACGATACTCTACACAGCATATTTCCATAAGTTGAAAATCATTAGTTGTAGTTGTGTTTAACACTGAACAGAGACTGGAAAACGATGTTGTTTAACTCCTGATAATGATGTCACTTGGCATCTGTTCCAAGAGAAGAGAAGATCGGCATTGGTCCCAACAGAGAATATTCAAGCACAATGTATGGTGCGAGGGCATTCATTTTGAGCCAATTTGCGTCTGGAAATATTTTTTTAAAAATATGCTTGATTGGATTGAAATCAAAGAATACTTGAGCACATGAACATAGGGTGCAAATGCATCAAGGACGTCAAGTGTTATGTGTGGTGAATGAATGAAGCTCTGGGACCCTACAACCCAAAAATTAAACGTGGTGACGTGTATTTAATCGTGTTGGTGGAGGAAATTCTGAAGTTCTAAACCGCTATGAACATTTTGCATTTTCACGTGAAAACTTTTTGCCAGAAGTACTAACCTGAACTGCATGAAAACTCCTATCATTTCAAAGACCCATTGATTAGATTTTAGAATCGATCAGCTCCTGGAGAGGTAGGATATTTCCTCCATTGTCGACACACTGGAGCTCCTCCGTGCGCTGTCAGGCAGGGCTGCAGTAATGAAGCTGCCATTAGCCACCTGCTAGCAATACTGCTAACTCCGGTCTGGAGCTCATAGCTGATATCTCGGTTCGGCAAGTATCCAGAAACACCGATGTGAGCGTATTGACTCGGGTAGTGCTTTTTCTGTGTGCTCTAACAGGCTAGTTAGCATTGATATGAGCTAACAGCTAACATGCTAGCTATGCTATTTAGGTTCAGCTTTCAAAGCCAGTTCTAATTTGCAAATAGGTTTGTCTAAAACAATGTTGGGCATTATTACACATAACTGTAGTGCATTTTTATTTCTATAGCCATTCATCAACATGAGTTCCAATTAAAGGTGCAGTTTGCAAAATCTAATTAATGTCCCTTTTGGGCAATACATTGTGGTACCTGGTCTGTCTTTTATCCACCAGTTTATTTTAGAGTCAGAGCCTCGGTTGTGTTTAGGATTCAATGTGCCATTTCTGTCATTTTCTGGACTAAAGACCAACTATGCTGGAGCTAACTGGTTAAAATACAACACAATACTTCTATTAGCTCAACTTTTATTAACATTTTAAACTTTAACAAAAAAAACCAAAAAAAAAACCATAATGAACCTTTACGATGGCTTCACTGTGATATCTGCAGTATATAAATGTAAAGCTTAAGACTGAAACTGCTTAACATTACATGCACTGAAGTGACTGGAGTCTCTTTATGGCAGCATATTTACATGACAAAAGTTTGTTTAATGACTCCCACTGCTTCAATTCCAACATTTCCACACATACACATTATTAGCATTTTATCAGAGAGAGACAATTTTCTCCCGGACCTCCATTGCTCACTCTGCTTTATCAGAGCTCGCCGAACTGCGCCTCTTGAGCTCTCCTTTGCTCTCGGGATGTGTCTAGAGAACAGACAGTCTGTGATTACATAATGAGCTGCTCCCTCGCCAAATCAGACACTAATTACACACAGATTGTGTGTGCAGGTACATTTTGTGCACACAAATGTGGCCCACCAAAATGAGCCATGATGAAAAACTTCTAACTTTTAGTGTTCAAACTAAAGACAAAGAACTGGTTTGAAAGTTATTTTGACTTGCAGTGTAGAAATTATGTTGAAAGCAGATGCAGTTCTGGCGTTTGTTTTAGATTCAGGCCCCGTTAACATAAAATTGTTTTTCAAGCAAAAACAGAAAACTTTAATTGAGCTTTTGGAATCCTTTTACAAGAAAATGCTGCTCTGAGCCACTAACAATGGAATTTTATGTGCATCTCCACTGACATGAGGAAAGCACAACTTTCTAAAAACGCCTTGCAAGAAGGAACTTTTTGAAATGTTCCAAGTGAATCTCTATGGAAATGGGGAAAATGGTAAAGCTCCATTTCTGTGGGAGCAGGAAAAAACACAACTCTGCTGGAATGCTGCTACTGCACATGGGCACCGCGCTGCTAAAATAAATAGTTCCTCTGCACATGCTCAGTAGATATCAGAAAAATAACCATCCATATTCAATAATCTCCTGGGACTTGGTAGTTTTATAAATGACAGTCACTGTAACAACAATCCAACTTGGTCGTCTGTCCATTAGAATGTCTGTGTACTCGCCATTGTCAACGTTTTGTGTGTTTGGATTTATTACAAAAGCAAACAACAGCACCCACTTGTGGCATACATGTTAATTACATTGTTATCGAGACGTCTGTCATTGCTTTGTTAATCTGCATCATTTATAAAATGCTGCTTTGTAAACCTGAAAAAGATCTGAAACAAAAGCATAAAAACTATGCTTTTTCATTGGAAATGTCATGTATATGGGGCTCAGTTATTTCTTTAAGAGAAGTAGTCATTTGCACAATAAATCAAATATAGTTTCCTTTATTTACAAGCGACCAAAGAATTTTGACTAATTCTGTTGTATCCCACAGTACCACCTTTTAACCAAGCTTTAACACTTAAATTAATTGAAGTGTAATGAAATTATGTATAATCATGAAAACTTAGCATCCGATCTTGGAGTTTCTCCAAACAAATCCTAGGATAGATCCCCAAATATGCTGGCATTTCAGCACTTTTTCCTGCCTTGTTTTGCAGTGATATTTTGCCTAAAGCGAAGTAGTTGTTATCTCCAGGCTCAATGGATTTTATTTTGTTTTTCGACTATAAAAAAATGACTCCACTACTAATGTTAAAGCTTTAATACATACAACAGGAGCTGCAGATGTTCACTGTGTAATATACAGGAACTCTGGCAAACTAATCCAACTCAATTAGATGCAGCTGTTGATATTTTTCCACAAAGTAATACACGAGTCCGCCAGGCTACATCTAGTGCCACGCTAGAAGCTTACCACGTGAAAGTGGCACTTCACATTATTTCAAAGCAGTCGAAACCATTTTTGCATGTCCTGCTGCTGTTTTGAACCTTCACACAAGCCCCGCATTCACTCTTTGCACTCTAATTCTCACATCTGAGAGAGAACACCCAGAAACTAGTCATGTTTGCAAAGCAGGGCGGTGTCAACATCAGCAACAAAGAGCCTGAAGTTATGACATTGAACGCCACCACCAGAAGCCCAGTCCAGGTTGTAAGTAAGAAATACCAGATTGAATAGGTGGCTTGAGTGGGATGAAAGTTTTATTGTACCTCCTACTTTAAGTCATTTTACAAATCAAAAACACCAGGAACAAAACTGACGGAGGGTCGAACTCTGTAATGTCATTGCCAATACTACTTATAATGGTGCTCTATTTAAAGAGCAGCATTCAGACACAAGGCAATTCATTTGTACAAAGAAATAAAAGAAATAATTTAAAGCTCTACAATGAAATAAAAGAAATAATTACAGCTTCACAAAGAGATAAGAGAAAAACATTCATGACATACACAGGGATCAGACTGAGAGCAATTGATAAGATTAAGAGAGTACATTAGTACCAGAGAAAAATGAAGAAATCACAGTCTCACAGTTCTCGTTCATATTTGTGTTATTAAACACGGGTAATTTTTAATGAAGTCTTTTTATTCCTGTAATCTTCTTACATTGATTATGGCTAATTTAGTAGGAAGGACAAGTGTCTGGAATAACCTCGTATTAATTTTTACCACATGTTTAAAGGACAACTCAACAAAAAGAAACCAAATAACAAAGTGGACTGTACCTGATGGCTACCTCAACAAAGCAAAATAATTGAATGGAATAAAAGGCTGCTTCTACATGAGAGGGTTATTCAAATATTGTTATGATTAACAAAAGTTGTGAAGGTTACACAAACAAGCCACAATTGCAAACAAAAGAACTACCCTCACACTGGCCAGCAGTGGGAAGGAACATGTCACCGGTTTGACACATGCCGGACAAAACAAGCTCCCAAACAAAAAGCTAACTAACTAACTACAGAGCAGATTTCACAAGACAGCCAGACCAATGCAGCCACACACGAAGGCTTTCTGAAGCGGACTGAGCAAAACACCTGCCACCAGCCTACCCCGGGTGGTCACCTGGAGCGGGTTAAACGGGATCAGCTAGTGGGCGGATCTGAGGCAGTCAGTAACCATCGTCCAATCAGAGGGCGCCACATCAGGGTACCGTTGAGGTACCTCGCACCTCGATACAATTCCATAAGGAGGAGCAACAATGCAGTCGTCTGATGATTGGTTGTGACGATCGTCACTCGACAAGCCTGAATTTTCAGACGCCTGAGATCTGGGTGAAGTGGAATTCAAACCCTGACCTTCCACTGTAAACGCCATTCGACAATGAGTCAGCGGTAATTCCCATGACTAGAGAACATAATAGAGCTGCCTTTATCTCTGCAATTCATAAAATAAATGATTGCCTTGGTGGTGTATTATGTAATAAATACTCCTGTGTAAATAATCATAAATGGGTTTTGGTGGAGAATTTGACGTGGCTTGTTCAAAACCTTCCCAGAACTGCCTGCTTTTCTAGCCATCTGTACACTCAGGGGAACACAGAGATTTAGAGGTGTTGATCCCGATATAATCCCATCAACTGGTGCCACAAAGCACCATATCCTACAGCTAAATGCCAACAATGGCTGCATGTAAACACGAGTACATAAAACATGAAGAGGGCACATGATATTACTTATCCACGGTGCAGAGCGGGTAGAGATGGACAGACTTCAAATAGAAGTGAATCAAATAGAAATGACTCAGCACAGCAGGTGGTCTGTGTGTGTGCGTGCATGAGTGCGCGCTCGAGTGTCCTGACTTGTTTGCCTGCTGTCCTCTCAGTGAGACACACACACACACGCACACACACACACACACACGCAGACTAAGGGAACACAGTAAGACGCCACTGCTTTCCAAACATTAATCAGACGAAGCCAAACCATAACGCAATCGAAAGAAATATGTTTAGAAAGCTTGAAAAGACAAATGAGTGAGTCGGGACCGGTACCTTGCTCTCCAGAGGGCTTTGCAACATTACACATTTATTTCTGTCTGAGGCAGATGCAAACGAAGTGCAGGTTGAGACATGGCAGGAGGCTGAAAATCCCTAAAGAAAAAAAGGAAATCACACTTGTTTAACACTAAAAGAACATGGTATCCCTCCATCACAGAGCAAAAGCAACAAGACTAGATACATTTATGGGTTAATGTGGTCACGCAAATTCACTTGATTCACACTGCAAGAATAATCCGACTCACTCTGAGAAAGTCCATTCACATACACAGAGAACATGCGACATGCAAATGGATCACACCATCTTTCCAACTATGTAACACTGCCAATGAATATAGCTCAACTAATTTCAAATACACTGAGGTCATTTGAAATTAAGTCAATTTAAGAAGTCTTTGTGATTTGAATATTTCAACATATGAGCTGTCAGGAGTTAAATGTAAGGCCCGGATTACACGACATTGTAAAACACAAGTGAAAATGCATGGTTTTTGCATTTTTGCTATTGTTGTTATTGTTCCTCTTCTCACGCACTTGCAGAAGATCTGGTCTGACTCACTCTGACCTCACCCACAGCTGCCAGGTGTGCAACAAAGTTTCCTGTTTTTTCCTGGTGCCCGACCAGATTGCATCTAACGAAGACCGGAGACCCCGTCTCTAATCTTTGATTCCTGAAAATACTTCAACGCAACCAAATCTTGGCAGACGGTCCAGTTCTGACCAACTTAGAAAAGAGTTAAACTTCAAAATGAAAGCAATGGGCAGTCTCCCAGTTCTGCTCCAAAGTCCGGAATGAGCCTAAATATAGGTGTTTTTAGAGAAGTGCAGCAATAATTCTGACAACCTCAAAGTTTGTAAGACTTCGTGTCTGCTCTCTTCAATTAAACAACAAACTGCAGAACACACGAACTGAAATGTCACATTAGCTGCTTTCATGGTAATCGCTGGTCGTGATCTGATTCATAAATGAAGGTATTATCTACTGATAAATGAGGCACACTGTCCAGATAGTAACCGTCAACCCCACAATGCTGAGGGTCAATACAAAACAACTAATGCAATACCACATCATCAGTAGGGTAAACATAATCTCTGAAGCCAGTTAACTCTGTCTTGTATTCTGCGGACAATCCAATGTTTGATGGGATTGTCTTGAACCAGCTGGTAGATGCATCAACTTCAGACATTTGATCCCCCGTCATCTGTCAAAGTCTGCTTGGCCAATACACTGAATTGTGAGTGTGCTCACCTCGCATTTTAGAAATGACAGGTTTAGCCAAATATTAACCAATAGAAGACTTTTCACAAAACAAAAAACAGTGACATTTCTCTGTGTTTGGGTCTCGCATTCGCGCATAAACGCAGCTATGACTCACAACAAGCAGGGATTCCTGAAAACTCCGGCAACAGTGGAGACCTGGAAAAACTCTTTGTCTCTGTTTACATCTAAAGGGGGGAGATGAAGATTTATGTCACAATTATTGACTTCATGTTTTTTTCAAGCATTCTGATCCACCATCATGGCTCCATGCTTCTCAATACACTGCCCTCTACAGGTCTGGCTGCTCATAGCAAATCTGAACCAAGCGTATATGCGGGTGTGTGTCAATGAAGACTTTTTTCATTTTTTTCATTTCATTTCAAAAACCAGGTATGTGAAAACGTGGCCTCACTCTCATCCACATACATGAGCAAGTACCTCCTTTTTTAATTTCCTCAAAAAATGCAAAGATTTGTTATTTAATAAATTACATTTAACCAAGGGTGTCATGAGAACCACATTTGAATTGTCTTCATTTCAGTCGAGCTGCTTTTCTTCAGATATTCAAACCCTTCCTAAATCTAACTGTAATTGGTACTTGCACAGCTTTTGTTATAGTAATTTTTTGGTGTCATGCACACACAGAAGAGGCTTTGGCGTCTTGGTTTTGAAAATTGCCTGACAGACATTGTATTCTTCAGTCAAGAAAGAGACCTCTGTATAAGCAGAAATTATATTCATTTTTTTTCCTTCCTGCCAGGAAATAGGCTGCAAAATAATGTGAGGAAAAAAAGCCTTGAACTAAGTGTAGAAGTGGACTAAAAAGGGTGTTTTCCAGACTGACAGCTCTCCCAATAACTGCCTGAGAGCATATTTCCTGATAGTGGAGGATCATTATCGCCTACACAACTCACACCTAATCTGATCAATTGTATGTTAAGAGGAAAGAAATCTGATTTGTGCTGTATGGAGGTAACCTGACAGGAAAGTTTCTCTAAATCTACTAAAAGTGTGATTTACACTGTGAAACTGACAAGAAAACATCACAATGGGGGTGCAACCTGAAGCCATTAAAATCCCTGATTTATGGCGAGTGCAGAGACGTCTGACAATGTGACTGAACTAGCAGAGGGCAGATAACAGACATTTGAAGACGGAGATCAAATAAAGACATTAATGGAGGAAAATGAAGATTTACACTTTCAATAGTAAAACTCTTTGAAGAATATATGTTTCTAAAAGTGCATGACACCTGCTTTGTTTATATGATCACTTTTAGGCCTCCCTCAATGGTGAAGCCATAAATTCTGCCCTCCTTTAAAGCAATCAAGAAGCATATTTTCTATCTATCTATCTATCTATCTATCTATGAGTTCAGAAGCAGAAAATTACAGCTAATCCAGGCTTTTATAAGTGGCTCCATGCTGTATAACCACATATCCCCTGGACTACACCAGTGATTCTGGGCAGACGACAGGGCTTCTTTGTGATTGAAACCTCTAAAAGTAGGTGAGCGGGGGGGGGATTCCTACTTAGAAACCCAAACCACCCCAGCTGACACCTCTCAATGTGAAGGAAAAGTGACTTTGACTCTCCCAAACGGCTGAGCTCTTCAACGAGTGAGGCCCACCACCCTGCGGAGGAAACCAATTTTCCAGGACTATAAGTGAGGGTGGGGATTTAGACTGAACAGTAAAAGAAAAGCTTTTCAGCTCAGTACAGCAATCGCATTACTGCCGTCCCTTCTCTGAATCTGCGGTCAATCTTGTCAATCCTCTCTCGCAATCACTTGTGAAAAAGACCTCAGGATACTTCAGCTGCTTCATCTGGGTCTCCACCAACCACCTGGAGAGGGTTTGCCATCTTTTTTTCATGAAAGAAATGTAGGCTCAGTTTCCCAGGTGTTAATCTAGTGAAGGCTAATATTAAGAGTCGTAGATCATCTGTTTAGGGTTTCAATTACACTAAAAATCTTCACTCGTGTTGATTTGTATTCATTTGTGAATAAACTCTGCTGTACTTTCAGAAATGATGACTTACTAGTTCTCAAATAGATAAGCTCCATTTCTTGTGTTGCAGAGTAAGCTGACATCCAGAGCGTTTTGTATGCTGATCATCAAAGTGTCCATCACATCACTAATAAAAGACAGAACGTTAAAAGCCTCATTTAGCTTAATGTAAGTACAAGTTGACAAAGGCATATATAATAAATTCAATCAGCTCCGATGTGTGGGGCTGCTTATATTTTCCAAACTTCTTCCACTTCTTATTGCTGTACTTTTTCATAGTTTTCTCTTAATTACAGATTTTAGAAAAGGTGAGTGAAGCCTGAAATTGACTGGTTGTTTGTTTCCACCAGACTATCGACAGAAGCCCTGCTGTCTGCTTGGGAACACATTACTTCCTTAAGTCTTTAAATGTGAAAGAGAGTCTTCAGGCTGCATAATTAACATTCAATATCTATAACCCTTGTCTCTCCGCACATGCTCAGCACAATACTTAAGGAGGTTGTTTTCTCAAAGCATCTCGGAGCTGAACAAGTAGAGCATAAACAGAAATCAATACTAAACTGTGAAATGAAACTGACAAGATCTGATAGACTCACAGAGCAGTTGTGATTGTGACAACTGACAAATATGAAGCTTCATAACGCACAGTGATATTTCTGTTGCTGTCTCATAATAAATGACAATAAATGGTGGATGGACTTAGAAAGCAAAATAAGTTGCTTAAAAACAGTAATCCGGGGGCGCCATGAACAAGGAGGATGTAGAACGCGTTTCACAGCGGCTCCACTAGAACATTATTTTTATACTCGACTTGTACTTTTTCACACTTTTTTTCATTTTTTGCCCGTTCTAAATTTCATTCAACCGTTTATTTATACTGTTTCCGTAAAAGCGATTTGAGATGACAAGCCGAGAGAAATCCGTCTCTTCTAAAGCAGGCTGCAGCAAAGTCTGTCAATCCCCGGAGAAGGACGCCAATGAGCCTCCTGATGCTAATGCTGCACTTCTGCTCAGCATGAAGGGCATGATGGATGAAAGGCAATGACTTGGTCAGTAAGTTTGACTCAGTCATTTCATTGTTCTTGAAAAGAGAAATAAAAGCAGCTCTGAAACTACCCAAGAACATTACATCCTGTGAGGGAGTGAGGCCATCATGGACCTGGAGCGCTCTGCTAACGACCACGACAGCAAGCTCACTCTTCTGGAGGCCGACGTTGGCACACTAACCGCCCTGACTGACTCCCTCTCTGAATAGCGGGAGGACCTGGAGAGCTGTTCCAGATTAAATATTGTTCACCTTGTGGTGCTGCCCTAGTGATTGGAAGGCCCCCTGTCCGACTGAGTTCACAGCTCAGCTTTCACAAAACCTGCTCCGGGTAGATGACAAGCTGATATTGGAGCGGGCCGACCATGTGCAAAACCCCAAACCGGAGACCCTCGTCATTTCCACTGCACAGAATATGACGGGATGGGTTTTTGTATGTTCCCACTGCAAAAGTTAGGAATGGTACCGAAAGAATGGTAGCCAAAGGTTATGATTTTTCGTCAGCCTTCCGTTGGGGTACCCAGCAGTACAGAATAGTTCCCATTTTGAGGAGCAAAAAAAAAAGTCAGTGGTTTACGTCACTCTCAACAAGCACACAATTATTATATATTTCATCGGCTGTATGAATCCTCTGTTGTTGTATACATTTTTTGCTTTGCACATACTGGTTAGCTTGTTAACTTATTTGGGTCTGGGTTTGTTAATTTGTGTGAGTCTCAAGAGGACAGAGACTACTGTTGTGTATTGACGTCACATTCCCTCGTCGTTCCCAACCCCGCCTACATTTTAACCATACTCTCTGTGTTTGGACCGTTCAACAGAGATGGACACACTTTACTTAAAGGTCCCGTCCCATCACATTCTGTGCAGTAGAAACGAGGCTAAGTACTTAGCGTACATTTTTTACAAGTACGGACCCTAAGACAGCACAGAGCTGGAGAAGTTGCCCCTCTTCTGTACACGGGTACATTTCCCTGTTACTCATTTTACTTTTTCTTTACTTGCTATTCTATTTTCTAATGCATGTAGATATGTTTGCGTGTGTGTGTACATGTATGCACATGTATATGTGTATTTATGTATATATGAGTGTATGTATGTATGCAGATCTAAATGTATGTATGTATGTATGTATGTACGTATGTACGTATTATGCTAGTTAATACACCTTGGTTGTAGCTGATCTAGCTTGTATATGCTGTAGTTGTATGCTTCATACTGTGCATAATTGCTTAAACTGTTGTGTATTCTGTCACACTTCCAAGGCCTCCGGTGTATTTTTGGAGTTTTCATTTGGTAACTGAACAGTTGCCAAAACAGCTACAGGGCGTGTTTGAGGATTTCTGCTTAGATAGTGGGACACAAGTGCACGTAGCCCTTATGGAGATGCTTCTTATAGTCGGCCTCTGGGGAAATTTTGAAAGAAATAGACTTTAAACGCTGCATTCTACTGCAATCTGGACTGGTAACTATGTGACAAGTGATTAGATTCTTGCTTCTTAACAGTAATACATTTCCTTTTCTTCCTGACAGTTTTGTTGCTGTATGTTTGTTTAAATGTCTTTTTTTTTAATTTTAAGATAATGGTTTCTTTTCATTGGTGATGGTTTCCACCTGTACCTGTACCTGTACCTGTACCTGTACCTGTACCTGTACCTGTACCTGTACCAAACTTCACATTGCTCATTTAAACTCCCTATATTTGTCACATTGCTTCATTCTGCACCCTAAACTGTTTACCTTTACAAGAAAGTTGCAGATATCGCCATTCTGTGTTTGTATACTTTTTATATGCTGTGACAACCTTTTAGAGATTACATGTCCCTTGTGATTTATTGACAAACAAGTATGCCATCTCTTCCATTATATATGCATAATTTCACCAAAACATTTGCAAGTCCATCTTTGTGCCGGCTTTAGAATCTGAGTGCAATTACATGTTAAATAATGTGACGTGCACAGTAGAGTGAATCGACCGAGTTTGTTTTTGACTTTATTAATAGGCTGGTATCCACAAACATTCCACAACTGGATTAGAGGGAAAAATGATTTTCAATATGTTGTTGGAGATGCAAATGAGAAGACATCCTTTCTTTATGTTCAACAAGAGAGGCAAAAAAAACAACATTTATCCAATAGCTTTTAATTATAGTCGCTCCTCACCAAGCGAGAACAACACTTCATTCAATAAACTATTAAATTGACCATCTTGTCTGCTGTTGCAAAGTCATAATTTGCTCTATAATTCAAATGCAAACTACTCTGCAATCACACAAACTCACATGTCAAACAAACTCGGTGTCAACAAACAAATTCAATAAGTGTGGGACGGTGATGAGGTGTGGGCTGAATTAATAGGAATAATAAAACAATGATTGGCAGTGTAAGAATACAGTTATTGTGGGTGTAACATGGTGTTTTTAATTAGTTGTGGCCTGCACCCACTCGAAGAAGAAAATATTGATGTTCAGCGCGTATGTCATAATCACTTTATTGCCCCACAGAACAAGTTGCCATTGATCTTTGTGATGAGCACAAAAGATGAGAGCCATTACAGGGTATGCAGTGTTCTGCTGGCCAATAAATATACAGCTCCCGTACACACACGCAGCAAAATACTTATTGTCCTGGTCTTATCTTATCCCTTTTTATTGTACTTTACAACCGCCACATCTATATTATTTCTGTGAGCCAAGCCAAAAAACTATCAGCTGATGACGTGCAGTAAAACCTTAACAGTGCGTGTTCCGAGGACTTTTGAAAGACATGGAAAACATCTACCAGCACAGCATGAAAGCTTATAATTCTTAGCTATTATCTAAAGTCAGCAACAAAGATCTTTTCACAAGCAGTGAAGAGTGATACCGCAAACCTGACTGCATTTTCTCTCCGTACACAACAAACTGCAACATCGTTAACTTCTGCAGCAGTTTTGAACTGCTGCAGCTCGTACGTTGGATCAAACTGCACGAGACAGCCTCATGTGCATCAGTGAACACTGTGATAGTGTCTGTTTTTTTCGTCCTTGCACCATTTATGACGAATACGGACAAAATGTAGAGACATCACAAGAGCTTGCAGATTTTTTGACCCGGTCATCAAGTCATTACAGTTTCGTCTTGTTTACCTTGTTTACCTTTAACTTGTTTAACTTTACCTGTCTTTAAGCTTCCAGCACATCAGCAAAATGTTCACTTACTTTCAGATGTATCTCACAAGAGAGGAGGAGTGGTGTCTATGGTTTGGAGATTCTTTAATATTAATAAAAATGACAAAAGTAAGTCAGACTGTAAATTACTTTCTGACAAAATATCAAGAGGAGGAGAAAAATTGCTTTGTACCACACCAGCAACTTATTTCCTGTTGACACCAGCCCTGTTTGATCCAGGGCAGAGTTCACTAGAGGGACTTTCTGGGAAAGTCTGCTTCATTTGGGCAGATGTGAACTCTGATCCGGATCAAATAAGTGAACTCTGGTCCACTTGAAAATATGGGTCTCAATTTACTGTCAAATGACAATCGAAGGACTTTCCAGTGGGTGAGAGGATGTGACATAGAGTGCAATGCATTTTGGGTGGTAAACAAACAAAACTAAGAGTTCAAATCTGAAGAGGCAAATGCAGAAAGAAAAAGTTGGAAAATATCTCGCGAGCAGACGAGGAGTAGGAAGGAAGAAGTTGTGATTTTTGGTCTGGAGACTAGAGTATATCGCGGTTGCTTGTGGCTACCCGTTAGCCACGAGTTGATTAGCCCCTTTAGCCACTAGCCATCTAAAGGGGCAGGATTTCCACTTTCAATCCGGACCAATCAATGAGTCATGTTTCCACTTCGCCTGTCTGGTTATTGGTAGTTTCATGTAATAACAAAACAAAACAAACCAAATCAAGGTGTGAAACAGGTGGATCAGGAACCGTGCTACATGATATAAGCTAAAGAATTTCGGAGCTCACACAGCAGCAATGCAAACATGGATAAAGTATGACTGACAAACTCTTTAAAGCACTCAAGTTTGCTCGTCAAGTAACAGATTTGTGACGAGAGATGAAGAGAATCAACAACAAAGCATCTAAGATAAATGTGCATACCACAAGAAATAGCTCTTCGAGAGGTACATCGATGTATAAGGCTGCTAATGCATCTGAAGTACCCTACATCACAGCTGTGAGTGATAGTTTACGTGTGCATTTTCCAGAGAGTTCATGTGGAAAAAGAAAAAATCTTGTGACCTGTCAGAGGTCAGAGGAGAATGTGGCCTAATGGGATTACAGTAACATATGAAGTCATAAAAACCCCCAAAAAATTGGGTTATCTATAGCTAAGCCCATCATTTTCTGTTCAGACTTATTTCCCAAAAGGTTTATTCTACTCTAAGGAGTTCCTTTCTTTTTGACTATTTGTGCCTAAATAGAAACAATGCAGCAGAAAACAGGCTTTAATATGAGAGCATAATAAAGAATGTGTTGATAAGAGTGTGAACGTAGGCTCTGCAGTGTGAGCTCTGAATGCTAGTCCAGCTCTCTGTGTGCTCTGGATGTAAGGTGATTTACCATCCTGGTAATTACAGTCCCTCCGGGGAGTCTGTCCCCCCCCCACCAATCTATGCACACAGCACACACAGAAAAGTTTTGCACTTGGCTATCCATAATCCTGACATCGCAAGAATAGCAACACTCTCGGTTCTGTGTTCTCTGTCAACCTCCATGAAGACCATCTTACCCACAACACACAAGGGCAACTGATTAGCATTAAATATGTTTGAAAACAAATAAAGCAAAGAGAACACGGTGCTTTGAATTTTACAAAGCGGTCTCTGCAGTTTGTCCCTGCGCCACACACCGGGGGAGAATGCGTCACATCAGAAGCAGTAATTTAAAGTGATTTTATCACCGATCTCAACCACCATCCATTCAATTTGAAATGTAACGGCATCCTTTGAGAGCAAAATATACTGAGGATCACTCAATGAGGCTTAAAAACATTTCCACAGCATCTCTCTCTCTCTCTCTATTGGAACACAGATCCCCTCTCAGGGTCTCTGGAGTGTCACTAAAACATGTCCTCGTCCCTATTTCACTTTCCCCTGCTCTCCATTTATCTAGTCAGCAGATACTTATCCCATACACTGATTTACCTGCAGATAAATCTGATGCCATATGGATTGGATTAAGCGCCGGCATAAAGTTGAGTTTACAGTGCTGGTTTACGACAGAAGCTGATTGGTCGGGTTAGATTTAAGTCTTCTTCGGCCTATTTCTCAGAGATTACATCAGGATTAAGAATATGATCAATCAGATGTGTCCTCAGTGCAGTAAATTACTCATGATAAGCTTTGCAGGTTTAACTGATACTCTAAGAAAATATGACCCAGACTACAAGAGCTCACCATGAACTGAAATACATTCTCATTGAGAGCGGTAGTTGATTGGTTCAAATCGAAGACTACGAATAAGGATTGTACTTTCTTCATCCCCCTGGAGAAATTTCAAATACAGTGATTGATTAACATTTTGACAGTAGACATTTTAGGACACCAGTCAATCCGACACTAAAGGTGTGAAGGCATGCGCTCTATACTCACAGAACACTTCCAAGTCGATTTAGCTTTCTCTTTTCACACTCACACACTCACACTGCCAATAAACACAATGAGGTTTTACTGTGAACAATCCTCAAATTATTCATTTCAATTTACTTTCATTTCTATAGTGTCAAAAACAATACAGCAATTTCAAGGAAGTTTTACAGAGGAAAAACAATTCAAAATAAGCAAGTAGAGGAGAATGTGGTGAGGAAAAAAAGGACACTGAAGGAGTCTAACTCCCAAAATAGTTTAATTTCAAGCCTCATTCCAACTCTAGGAAAAGGAATTAAATCTTTCTCTGACCTTTTAGGCCTGAATACGTGGCTGACTTCAACAGGCTTCTCCAATGGGATAATGTTCATTTCCAACTTTAACCTGTTTTGGAACTGTGGGGACACTTTTCAAACGTTACAGGCTTCATTCGAATATCACTGGGCCTGAGAGTCTTTCTTCTCTGAGATTATCACCAAACACACGATGATGCTCGTTTAGTGTTGTTGGTCAGATTGACTCATCCCTCAACTGTTATCTAATGGAGCTCGTAATGATTCTGCATTTCACCCCAATAAATACACAGGTCATACTGAGAGTCTGCCAGTTTACCTCGGGCATCACAACTGAGCCTCCACACAAAGATATTCTGTCTAATGTGGCAGATTTTCACCTGTTCGGCTGTGCAGCGCTAACCAACATTGTTCAACACCTATGATAACTACAGGCCAATGTCAAATCTGTTATTGTTAGGTAAGGTTGTTGAAAATGATGTTTTTACACAACTTAATCCTTTCATGGCACAAAACAATTACTTGAGTGTTGACAAGCTGGAGGCTGCCCATTGTTGTTATTGTCCATCGACTGAGCATGTGCAGAACAACTATTTACTGTGTGTGCATGAAAAGTAGCAGCACCTCTGATGTCGACACGGAGATGGAGCCCAGGTTGTTCAAGAAAGAATCGGAGCGTTTTCAGAACCATCCACCTTGGGAACTGTTTTCAAGAGTCCAAGGGTAAAATAAGTAAACAGTCACCCAAGACACTACAAACGTTTTGCATTTTCCCTTGAAACCATTGTTGTGAAAACAATGCCTGAGTCATAAACCTTATGTCTATATGTAGAAAAATTAAACAATTCGTTCACATACTATACATATTATATTATATTGATTCGTAAGCTTTTTATATATGTTACTAATAATTCATGAACACACATTGAAACAGTGGTCATCATAAACAACTGTATTTTTTATCATCATCACTGCAAAATCACAGTGGAGTTGACCTCACCACAACTCTTGGTGGTTCTTTGGACTTCTTACTGGTGTGTGCAGCAGGCTGTCTATCTGGCCTCACCAGGTGCCAATTATCTATGCATGGCAGCTTCTGTTTGTTTTGGGGGGCTTTGGAGGATGAATGAGGGCCAAACATTCAAAAGTTGGATTTTCCATCTTTCCATCTGACAGACGTGATTGTGATGTGGATTAACTGCATGGACACACTTAATACTATTGTTTAGAAACAAACTTTTATTCATGTGTGCAGAAATGTCCAAATTAAAAAACCCCTAAACAAATTCAAGCTTTTATGATACTACACAAAGAGAGGTTGTTGCCCTCTGGGCCTGGTTCATAAGGTCTGACGGACCAGAATTTTTTACCAGTACATCACGTATTATTCCTAAAAGACCCTCAGTGCGTGATTGCAAGCCTTGGAGGTGCACGTCTATTGGGAACATGTGAGCGCTGGTTAAAGCTTTTTGTAAAATACGGTAATTACGTGTGATTTCTGACACGGACGGAATTCTACCCACATAATGACTTCCATTCCTGGCATGGAGCGGCGTTAAGAATAAAAAAAAATACATTTTTAAATGACTGTTGTTTCTGCATTTTTGTACCCACTATAAAATATCATATTTGATTAGTGAATTAGTGAGGTTTGTTTTATCTTTCTGTGCGCCACATGATTGGAAAAGTAGGGTGCTCTTCTATTGGGAACTATACGGTATGTCTGAAGCCTACATATGTGATGGTAATAAGGGGAATTAGTGCACATGTCATGAGGGTCTTGAGGGAAGGGTCCATTAATTGATGATATTTATGGGTTGTGGGGAAACATGTAAAGCCATCCAGACCACATATTTCAGCAAAGACCCTTAAGACGATGCCAAAAACACTCCGACAGCATGGTTGCGTAGATAAAGAGTCCAAGTAATACCACTGCAAACATTGCACACACTTGGAAACATTGTGTTGTGCATACAGCTCTTTCATTGGTGAATGGATTTCACCCACATAGTGTTTTTCACTTGAGAGGTTACCAAAGCGGTTTACACTGTTAATCACATTGAACCATTAACACACACTTACAAACAAATGGTGGTGGCTGCTCTGCAGTCCATCCATTGGGAAGAGTTTGAAGTTTAATGTCTTGCTCAAGGACACTTAAACATTTTATTTCAAATATATAAAAAAGATTGTCATTTAGAAAATGTAAAAAAAAAAAAAAAAAAAATTTAATACACAGTCTCAATATTTCTGTCTGGTTTCTATTGAAATGTGCAATAAGGATTTTAAGAAACGGAAGGGAGACATAGCCAGTAGTAAACCCCCCTCGTGACCTCTGGTCCCTCCCAAAGGGTGTCCTGTACCCTCAATGGGAACCATTGATTTAAACCTCAAAGATTATGAGTTATATAAATAATGAACTGATTTGATTCAATGATTTTACCTGTTCAGGTTTGGCTCGTGAGCCATATCCCACTGGGCCCAGCCAACATTTTCAGCTACATCTGTTTCAGCTCCTGAGTCCTGAGGATAAAACAACTGATCGGTAACAGCACTTCTTAACGTCGGGTTAAATGGAGAATGGGAGCAGTGAACGGACGGCAGGTACCAGTAAATTCTGATGTAGCCTCTGTTTTCCTATAGCTTGAGGTGCTTGAATAAAACTCAACAAAAATAACAATAAATCAGCATTACCAGTGGTTTTTTGGCAGCGTCTGTGTAAGTGTGCGAGAACTTTCCTGCAGGGCAGTGCAGAGGGAGCCAACAGTCGCTGTGCAAGTCTTCAAACGGTTGAAGCAGCCCGTTGTCAAATGCAGGCAGAATGCTGCGATTAAAACCACGGCTTTGATCACTTGACATGTGAGTGTGACTCTCTGACAGGGAAGGAGGAAGAGGTAGCGGTGTGGGCGGGATGAAGATTCGTCGGAGGCAGGTAGCACCTCCATCCCAAAGGCTCAACTGTTTGCTGCATTCAGGAGTCTCCTCTGGGAGAGAGAAGCAGGATTAGTCCTCCTGGGAACGTCCTCACTCAGCATCCCTCCATTTTGGTCTTGACAGTGTCGTTGTCATCCATTTTTTCAGTGTTATGAATAACAAATTAAAAGAAGTGCATCATGGGAGTTACTAGGCACATGTAGTTTGGCCATGCCTTGTCTGTTCATGTTTTGTAACGTTATATTTCTGATAAAACAAGTAGTAACGCAGTGTGCTGTCTCTCCGTTATGATCTGCTATTTATGTTGCATCAATTCATTTTATCAGTTTTGTATTCAAAAATGTTATTTTCACTTGCATGTCAGATTCACGTGCTGGTGTCACTTCGAAGTATATTTTGGTAAATGTGAGTCATGTTCAAGGTTTTTTTTAGTTATGCTTTTCTTAAGTCTTGTCTTGTTTCGTTTGGAGGGATGACCAACACCATCTTTTAAAGATAAAAGCCTACATACCATACTGGATACAAATATGAGGACTTTTAAAATGCAATAAAGCCTAATTTCAAATTCCATACACAAATGATATGCGAAGGCTATACATTGCCAGGAACCACCTCGATACAAGCTCTGCGTTAACGCTACACACATCCCTAACAGCCTTGAAGGCTGCGCCTACAATACGCATAAGGCACTGCTGCATACTATAGACTGTAGAAGAAGGGACCAAGATCAATGTTAATGAGAGGATCAGTTATATTTTTAATCATGTTTAGCTTTTGGCATCACTGGTGTGTGAGCCCTGAAACTCTTTAGCATGTAGCATGTAGCATGTAGTACGTCTTGGATTAAATCCCTACTGATCGACATCGCGCTAACTCTGACTGTTCCAAATTGTCTCTGGTGATGAAGCTTCTGCTGTTGCCTGAAGTGTCCTGTCTAAATTAGCTTTTGGATGCCAAAAAGAATGGAGTGTCCATTATGAACGTAGCTTGTAAATTCTGAAAGGAAAAATATATGTAAACGTAAGATGGAAATCAACCATCTCGTCTAAATATGCAGAATTGGAAACTCTGTTCCCAAATCCTTACACTCCTTCACCTTG
>OMNM01063935.1:0-16048 GCA_900302745.1 Parablennius parvicornis | reverse complement strand
TATGGGGGTCGATCCTTTTTAACGACGGAGGAAAGCGAAGAAAAAGTGCTCTCCCTCTCATTCTCTCTGTTTTGAATAAAAGGGTAACTGCCAACATTAAAGTCATAGCTGGATTTCTACAGCATGCCATAAAGCCACACAAAAGCTCATGGCACTTCTGTCCTACACTGAGTACTGTGTTACTAGTCTTAAATCTTCTCGTGATAAATCACCGGCCAATAACAACAGCAACTCAGCTGGGCAGTTTTGCCTTGGCTACGTCAGTGAACAAATAATATACAGTGCTCACAATTTGCAATGCCGCTAGGTTCTAAACAGAGACTCATTACACCAGATGACCGCTTTGTTTTAATAAATGAACATGTGAAATTTGTAGTATTTGCCCTCACACTGCATGGTGAACGCCTCTCCCGGCACAGAGATGTAGTTCTTGCCCGCTGTGGGGAAGCGGTAATGCTGTAGGTTGTAGTTTTGTGGCAACTTCATCAGAGAGTAATCTGTGGGAGTCAGAGGTTTTTGAAAGGTGAGAACTGTTAAGAAAAACAAACCGAACGGCACGGATCAACCCCGGTCAGCTCTGCCGTGGGTGTATCAAAGACATCAGGCTTCCCCTGGGACAGACACACAAACAAGCTCAATGGCAAACAAAATATCATGTGGAAGAAGACCTGTGAGAGGGAAAGTGAATCACTTCTCAGATCACTTGCATTTGTCTCATGAATCAGAAAGAATGAACTGATGTGGTAACATCGCCACTGCGAGCTGACACTGAACTGACCTGCAACCAAAGACGTTCCACCCAGGGAGATGTGTGAGTTCGGGCTGGGCTCCAAATTAGTCACCATATGATCCATCACTCTGTCCACCGTCTCGATCAGACCACTGACCACCGGCGTAGACTGCTGCTCAAGAAACACACGTCAGTAAAAAGGTCACGACTTGTTCACAAGTGTTACAGTTTAATTTCCGGATGTGAATCATCACCAGCGATTGCACCGTGTTGCATTGGTCACGTTTGAACATTCAAATTCTTCTTCCTGATTCTATGATTGCCTTTATTGTCACAACAACAATGTCCTGGTTTATTTTTTCCACAGTTTTTGCTTCCTGAAACCCACATTGATCCCAGTTTTTGTGCAGCATTGTCATTTAATTGATATTTCCACTTCGTCTCAACACGTTTCTGTTCAGCCGCTAGCTGTCCTCCTCATGGAACACCTGTGTCTTATTCTCCTCCAAATCCCCTGGTGTGAAACACACTGTGTCAGTTCAGGAGTCTTAAAAGTTTATTATGCTACACTGTGCAAAGTGGATTTCATAAACTTGTGTACGACAGCAAGTCTCACTGCACAATGTCACATGCCAATGAATCGGAGGCGACAACCGCTATGACATCAGTATGCAAGAATGACGCTGTCACCCTGTATGAATGTCGTAAATGTAAACCACCAGCACCATCAAGAAATACATGAAAACACATATTAAAACAATCTCAGAAATGATCCATTGTTCATGATGGATTTATGTACAAGGAAAAGGTTTACTGCAGTATTTCTATTGGTTGTCAGTAGTTGCAGCGTGTAGCAGCGTTCAGTGAGCTTCACCGTGACTAACGTCAGATATTTGATGCTGTCTAAACATTATCTCAGGCTGTCTCACAACCAGTGTCTGTCAGGTTATTTGTAAGTAGTAATTAGTTTTTGATCACTGATTACTTCCCTGAGAAAGTTAATCGGCTACTTTATTGATTATTTATTCTCAAAATGAATAACTTACTTTAGTTACTTTTTTGAAAAGATGATGCACAACCTGAACATAAAATTGACCTTGTAGCTCATCCCGGGGGTTTCTCACCAAGTTTTACTTTCTTATGCCTGATAAAAGTTTTCTTCCCACGCAGAGTGCACAGCCAACAAAGGTGTTTTTGTCACCTTTTACTGAGTCGAACTCAAAGTAATCTAGGTATTTTCAATCGTTAAACGCTGCTCAGTCCTGCTCTCTGCTGCGCTCCATGTTGTCTCTTGTTGATAACTGCACGTCTCTGCTGTTTACAGTGACGTCGCGCGGCTCAAACGTCATTGTTATGAGAGTCTCACAAGACAGAATCACACTTAAGTAAAGCAGTAACACAGCCTGCTCGCAGAAAAGTAACAATAATTTAATTACTGTTTTTGCAAAAGTAATCGGATTACAGAAACTCGTTTACTGCCCATCGGTGCTCCCAACCCTCCGATCAAACAGTAATTAATCCTTATAGCGCTTTCCCAGTTAGCCTGCCTGTATTTCACCTCTTCCTCCATCTGTTTTCCCTTAAATATCAATCTTCATGTTAATTATGTTTTGACGTATTGTAGCAAGTTTGTGAATGGAAGGTTGGGGTTAGAATTCAACTGCTTTATCCCACTAAGAGTTGTGTGACAAAAGGCGTCCGGTGTAAAACCTGGGATACCTGAGAGCCTATGATTTATTCCCTCACAAAAATGAGGCAAGATATGCTTGTATGGGCCATCCCACCTCACTGAACTGGATAAAGAGTATTTGAAGACAGATGGGTGTATGAGGTATACCTGAATACAGAAACAGGTGCTAATATCAGTTTGGATGATGTGAGTATATGAAAAAATGTGTGTCTGCGATTAGAAAACAATTCAAATTAGCAAAAAACTATGCTGTTGGTTGGATCATTGGAGGTCTGATAAAATGTTTTTGAAGCTTGCCTCTTATGCTCTGTGGAAAACCTTTTAAACAGTGGTCAGTCCATTAATAAAAAAAAACAAACTAAAAAGACAGCGTTGAGCTTGTTTTGAAGGTGCCACTGTGACTTGTAGTTATTACAGGAAGTTTTAACTTGCCATAACTTAATCTCTGCATTTAGAAATAAACCTCAGTAATGGAAAAGTTATGAACAACAGAGTTTTGTAAGACAGTAACAACAAAATCCCTTAGTGTATAGGTATGTCAAAGTAAGCTGTGTTGCCTTTGAAAAAAAGTACAAGATAATAATATGATACAATGACATTTACAATGTGTACAATATTCAAATTAGATCAAATATAATTTACAATGCCGTTAAATTGAATTATAAAGTGTGAAAAACTGACAAGCAGAAACCACAGGCCAAATCTGTGTTACATTATATTCCATGCAAAACTTCATAGCCTAATAAGCCTTTACCACACAGGAGACTGAACACTGCGGTGTCCAAGTTTGATGTGAACATCTGTTTCAGCTTGTTTCCACAAAAACAATTGCACTTCTTTCTGAGCACACTGTGTTGAAACCACACACTTGTGTTTGTGTATGGACGCACAGAGAATTGGATGACTGGACACTGGAGGAAGTGACCAATGCACATGCAAGTTTTTGTCATGAGGCACGTGATAGCTTTCAGTACAGGTTTTTAACTTTGCACTGGGCGACATACTGCAAGCCTCTGTGGGTATACTGCCTGTTACTGTTACTGACTCCATTTGGGCCCCAACATATATGCCACATAAAAATCTAAAACTAGTTCATCCTCAAAGTGCACTGGATTTAAGTAATCGCAAAATTTTTTATTATGTCATATGTGGACATTGTACAACAACAGCGTGAACTCATTTACCTCGGGTAATCCTGGAGAGGACAGCACTTCTTCCACACTTTTGAGAAAAGCCTGGGTGGAAGAAAACAGACATCATAGAACGGTTGCATCATATGAACATGGGTGGGCACTGAGTCTGTGTGTGGACTGTCTGTGCTTTGCAACAGTAACATGTGCGTTGTGCTCAAACGACCTGTGTGAGGTTGTTGGCAGTGTTATGAGGAATGGTCCTGTTGGGCAGGGCCTTCAGGAAGCCCAGTACTGGTATGGACTCAGGACCTGGGGAGCTCTGGACCTCCACTAGATCGCTGACGGGGAGACTCGCTTCCGTGGCTGTCTGCAAGGACACAGCATCACACATTTTTACAATCGGAGGCAGTTTTCCGAAGGAGCAGCGAGCTCCAACGTAACACACAACAGGATTTTTAGTGACCGATGAAGTCGGGGAATACTCTTTGGACAAGTGATTCAGTGTAGCTCCTATTCAGCTCGGAACACAACAGGGAACCGTTTTGTGTGAAGCATTGAGCATCTGTCTCCACTATCGTGTGTTTCTCTACCTCCAAATGTTGATTCCTCTCACATGTGTTCCAAATATTTTTCCATTCATCATCAAAAGGAAACAATGCCTCAATAAGTAATGAGCTGTTAGAATGGATTTGAGAAAAATGGTCTTTAACTCAATTTCATGATGTCTTTTGTGCTTATTTTGGCTCAAAACATTGCTGTAATCTCTTATACAGTTACTATGTGTAGGATAGAATAGTCTTTATTGTCATTGTACTCGGTGGTACAGCGGAATTCAGGGTGTATGATGTATTTGTGGGGAAATCCTAAGAAGTGTTGTTGTTTTTTTCCTCCTGGAATGAGCAAAAAGAAGAGGAACACTTACAGTTGTTGGTGCAGTAGAAAGGACTTCTTTAGACACGCTGGGTGTTGTGAGAGGCATCATGGCCTGCCCTAGAAAAGAAAAGCAAACCACTCAATTAAAATAGACCTATAAAAAAATGGGATTAAAATAGGAACAACTCTGTTGACCTGTGTTAACTGCTACAATTGGCTTGTTTTGTTTTTGGGATGGTCGTGGAGCCTGACCAGAGCAGGCTGATGGATTTTATCACCAAAAACGTTACAGCTTCACTGTAATGCCCAGTCATGAAATAAGATAGATTACAACCTCCACAAAACCAGGATAATCAACCACATAACACCTTGCCACAAGCTTCCGTCCGGGGCTTGTAAACCTTTTATGTCTTTGCCGTCATTTATTGAAAACAGCATTAACCAGTTATCTGAAAATGTCCTTATATGGATGATTATTAGAGGTATCAGCTGAGCCACTCCTGTTCTTCTTTGGTGCAAAGTAGCATTTAATATGGGTGCTCTGGAGAAGAAAAAATATTTTTCTGTAACCATAACAGTAACGCTCTTTGCATCAAGTAATGGTGTACTGAATATATTGCTTTTGTTAATAACTGAAGGAGAATTCAAAGCGTTGTGTTCTTTTTCAAACGTCCAGTTGAAGACAGTCATCACTTAACACAGTAACCAGCAGGATTCATGCACTGCAAAAGGTGACTAAACTTGCATTTCATCAATTTTAAAATACTACAACAGAAGTCACAATCTCGGATTATCCTGCAGGAGTCGTCAGCATTTAAAAATTCTCATAAATGTCAACTCTATGTCCATTTATGGCACCCCACTGACCAAAGGAGGTAAACAGAACAAAAACAGAGCACAGTCTGGGGGTTTTGTCCTTGCGTGTTGCAACTTGTCACATTAAATCAGAGTGATCTGCCCCTTGCAACTCAACAGGCCTCTGCACACTTAAAAATACTTATAAGGCAGAACTATGTGAGATGTGGCACTTATATGGTGTAAGGTCATGATAATGTTTAGCGCAAGAGAGCCATTTAACAGGGAGGCAGAGTATATTTGTATCGTTTAATATCTTCTTATGCGTGAATGCTGTGGGTGGAATGTGGAGAGGATAAGGACGGAAATTGCTTTTTAACCCCTGTTTCCTCAGAACAGAGTTAGAAGAGAGGAAGCTCTTTAATTGTTGTGCCATGTACTAGAGAGACAGGAAATACTCTCCAATAGAGCTTGATGACCTACCTATAGCGGCATTGTAATAGAGCAAGATCTGTGTTGGTGAAAGGGCCCGTTCCCAGATAACAAACTCATCAAAGGCCCCGGTTACGTAGTGGCCGTATGCCCTGTTGTTGCCGGTCCCAATGACCAGGTCAGGGTAGGGGTCTCCATAGTTCTCTGAGACGCTTCCCTCAGAGTCTCCAGCAGTGAAAGTCCCATTGATGTAGACCTTTAGACCGTCACTTCTTGTCCATGTGAAGAGAATATGTGTCCAGTATGGACCTGATAGAGGATGACAGAGACAGAAAAAAAACTAAATAAATAACATATTTGTCAGGATTTGTGTGGAATGTAAATAGCAGCCAACACTCTATGAGGCCGAACATAAACAGGCCGGTGGTCATGCTCTTGTAACATACTAAAGTTTCATGGGTTCGTTCAACAAAGAAGTGTTGAATTCTGGTGCTGATGTGCCAATGCCTTGCATGTTTTTGATTGTCTCGCTCCTGTAATGCACTTGATTGTAATGAGCTGCTCTTGGTCTGGCTTCCAACATGCAGCGTTTGTAGGAAATCTGCTCATTAGATTCAAGTGTATTGGAGCCTTTAAAAACAAGCAGGTGGTCACAGTTTAAGACCATGTTTTAACACATATCATGTTCGCCATCTTAGTCTAACTTGTTGTTCCTAAGTAGGGTTGGCAAGGTTACTTTAAAACTGTAATCTGTTACAATTACAAGATACTTGTCAAAGAATGGAATCAGTAACTTACTCTAAGTACTAATATAAAAAAGTAATGCACCAGAGTACTTTTAGTTACTTTGGGAAAACTTCACTAGCAAACATAAAAGATAAAGCCAAGAAAGAATAGAATGTGTCATCTGCTCGGTGTATTGACAACTGTTATACACATCATGCACACATTTCACTAAACAGAAGTTTCGAACTCCCAAAACTCATGGGAATCATGGTTTGTTCTGCAGGCCTGTTCATACTCACAGGAGAAGAAGCCTAATTAACAGGCCACGCCCCTTCAAAGCAGCCACACGTCTACGAAGCGGTGTTTTAACTTTTCAACTGCACAGCTTATTTCTCGCCTCCAATGTTTTCAGAAATACATTTCTCTGAATTGTTTCATTAATGGATTGGAAAGTTTTAGTCCGAGCCGCAATGTTGGTCCTGTTTGAACTACAGGAACTGACGGCTTTGAATGGTGCGTTCAGGTGCGCGGGGCTCATAAAGTAGCGACGTTACGTGATAAACGTGATTAAAATATGACTGATAGTAATGAGCGAGATGGAACACTCATGCGCAGCATACGTCAGCGCCGAAGTTTCGGCAGTGCGGCTCCAGATAGTTCGGTCAGGACGGTCTGCACAGTCGAACCTAATTTCTTCGGCCAGAAGGAGCTGGACGAAGGAAATTATGTAATTTTATTCGGCAGGGCTCCGTGCTGCCGAACTCCTTATGGAGTATGAATTGGCCTTTCCTCTCGCTCTCTCTGCCCGAAACGAACAGCCTGAAGTTGAGTTTGCGCGAGGATTCGTGCGCTCCCGCTGTCGTTTGGAGGCGCACGTCGCCTCTGTCCGTCCGTGAAAAAAGCTCAGGCCTGATGCGTCTCTCTCTCTCTCTTGCTCGCTCTCTCTCGATCTGACTTTCTATTGTATTCCCGCTCAGTGATCCCAGTTTTTATCTAATATACCTGTAACGAGATTACAATTTTTTTATGTACTGCAACGGATTACAATTAATTTTTTTGTATCCTAATTACGTAACGCCGTTACATGTAGTCCGTTACTCCCCAACAGTGCTCCTAAGATTGCTGTTTCACAGTTCAATATGTTAGAAGCCAAATAGGTACAAATATAATGTATATAATGTAATGTATAATGTAATATAATGTATATAAAGCCAACTGAAACAACTGGAAGTAGACTTTGGTTTGGACATTTTGCACATAAATCAAGGTCTCACTAAATAAGCTCCAGTTGCATCTGTCTCCATCAGACACTTCAGTACTAGACAAATAATATAATCTCCATGCTCAGTCAGGAAAAACCTTTGCACCGGAATCTGCCAGCCAAACATGATCACGCTAATGGATCTCTATCTGATGATGGATTTTTTTTTATTTTTTTATGGCGATTGTGATGCTCGTAGGGAAAACACAAAGAGATACTCATCTAAACACACGTGAGCTGTTTACAGTTGTCGAAAGCTAGAAAGCATTTCTTTAGACAGTGAATTCAAATCAGTTACTGGAGATAACCCATGCAGGCTCAGGGAGAACATGCAAACTAATCAGAGAAGAGACAGATCTGGAACTAAAGGCAAATGTTCTAACCAACTCAGTTATCTTTCTATTCATCAATAATATGGAGATACCCAAACAAAACTCATGCAGACACAGGGAGAATATGATAACTTTATCTAAAAGGAGTCAAACCTGGAAGCAGGTGTGTTTCTCCCTGAGGCAAGAGTGCAAACTACTGTTGAGCTGTTAGACTGGTGTGTTTCCATTTGATTTTATGATACAACGAGCAAAGAACTGAATGAACTATAAAGAAGCTAGAAAAGACAGTTCACTAACAGCCAGAGCCATATACCAAACTAACCACATCTCGTTTATCGTTACTAATATAAACAACAAGTGAAAAAGACCTTGCTTACTCTGTAAGCCCCCATACCATCTTCCTTGTGAAGAAACATTTATCTTTGTACTGTATATTACAACATTGTCAGCCTTCGGTCTCAATGACACAATCAGGAACATCACATCTCAGGGTTTATCCTCAAAGCTTGTGTGCATTTGAAAGTAGGAGACTTTGACATTAAAGTCCTGAACTTTTGAAATGTCACACTGTATGTGAAACAGATGACATTTGAGCCTCTGTAAGGGATCACTGGGGGCTAAATTTGGTTAATACGATTGAGAAGAAAAACCCTGAGAAAGTTCAGCAAAAAAAAAAAAAAAAAAATGTCAAAAGTAATTGGCGAACCATCAAGTGGTAAAACGTTCACGTGAAGTTATTCCATCTTGTCAAAACATTTGACCAAATCATTTCATCTGATTAAAAGACTAATTTCATTTACAGAAATCAATTCCAACTATTGGTCACACTTGTGACTTTTACTGCAGTTCACATTTCTTTTAATTCGATATTCACTAATCACCAAACATTATTGGATTTTACATGGGAAATGACCACATCTCTGTCAAGTTTTAGGCTTTCAGCAAAAAGCTGCATCGTGCCAAATCAATTATCTGTGGTCACATCTGGTTTTAGTTAACCAAACAATAAATGCAAATACATGACTAACCATTTATGGTATTTACAGACCAAAACACATTCCTCAGGACAGCCGATGTAAAATTAAACTCAAAAGAAAAAAAGTTAATGCTAACCACAGTACCTGGAACTCTGATGTTGACCTTCCATCTGTGGTTATTGCCTCGAGTGTAAAACTCCACAAATCCAACAAAGGGATTAGCGTAGACTGAGAAGCCATTCGAGATAACTTTTCCTCCCGAGGATACGGCAAAACGTGACGCTTCTTCGTGGTTTTTCCAAAAAAAGGAGAAGGTAATTCCTAGAAAATAATGAAAATTGAACTGTAGCCAAGAAGCAGGAACAATCTGGAAGTAGTTTGTGGTTTGCACATAGTGAAGGCGCACTCACCTTCAGGACCGCACAAAGTCGGGTCGCTAATACACGTGTTCTGGTAGTTTCCGAAGTGGAGAAAGGTGCCGCCATTATCTCCATCAAGATAGATTCCTTTATTGACCATCCCTTCTACGATGTCTGCGACAGCACAAATCACTGACTTAGTTTTGCTTGAAAGAATGAGAGCAGTGTATTTTGACAAAGTGATGTGAATACTTTGATTGTTTTGCAACTCATGAATATAAGGTTTTTTATTAGCATTTTTGTCTGTATGAGAACAATAGAAACACAATGCTACAGTTGAATTTAATTAAAGTCCCAAGATTTCCTTATGCTGTGCTGTAGGGCAGAAAACTGGACACGAAGAATAGAGTGCAATGCTCAGCTCAATGACGTGGAGACAGAGGAAAACACACAGCAGTGGGTGATGCATGAATGAATTTGAGTGGTGGAGAAGACGGAGAAAGTGGTGGATCCTCACCTACTGTTGCAGAAATGTTAGTGTATGCAGAGTCATTGGTATACACATAGGAAGAGTTATGGGAAGAGGGGAGCACAGTGTGGTTGTGGATTCTGAGAGCTGACAACAACAAAAGAAGAACAGAGACAAAACAAAAAACCAGAGTGATTCACATCAATACACACACAAAAGAGGAGACACAAGAAAACAAGCAGGGAAATGGGAGGGACGTGCGGCACAGGTATGAGACAGAGTGATGCTGAGCTGTGTGCACGGTGGCAGAAAGACTCCACACATCATGCTCAGGTCTATACCCGATCCCTCGACAACTCTGATCACATCTTCCATCAAACCATTTACTGACAGCATTATTGCAGAATGTATTTAAAAAATAGAATTGTAACAAATCAAACCTTAAAGAATGTATCACAACTTTACCAAGTCTAACTAAAATGGTGCTAAACTATGCATTTTAAAAAGGGAAATCATCAAAAAGCCTGTTAATTTGATCTTTCTAAAGGATTCAAATCTTGAGGAACGTGCATCCGTGAGAATAAAAACTTGGTATATCTTCCCTGCTAGTGCCAAATACATCTTCTTTGCTTTTGCGATCAACTTTTGAGGCCCCTCCAGATGTCTAATTTCACAAGACCAAGCTTCAAAAAGACAACTCTCTTCTGAGCAAGGGTTATCAAAGATTAGCTCCATAATTTGGGAGTGGAAAGGAGGGACAAGCAGTCTTGATTTATGAGCTTGGGCATTCTGTTCATGGAGGAATGACCAACACAACCACCTTGGCTGACTCTGTTGAAAAATGGGATCATCCCACAACAGTGTGTGAGCAAACTGATGACTACCATGAGGAAGGGGTGTCAGGGTGTTGTTTATTGAATTAATAAACTGTTAAATTGGTAAAATGTGTGTTGTTTCTTCTTTGGGGAAACCCAAAATCTCTGCTGCTCATCTCAAGAAATTTCCTCACAAATGTGGCTCCATTAGAAAGAGAAATAATCAGGCATTCCAGTCTTATCTGATGATCACAAAAAGTAATGTTGCAAAGAAATAATCAACCATAAGCACAATGCCTTGCTTTTTCTGAAATATATACTTCCATTCTTAAGATAAAAACGTAAAAAACATAGCTTTACTTTTTTTGAAGCATGGCAGAAAAATAAAATTTGTATTAATAAATTCTCATACGTATAAACAACTCGTTCACGTATGCACATACTTATGTTACTCCCGTTAACATAACCTGGTCTGTTTCCAATTTGGTCCCACAGCTCATGGATCCCGTCCACCTCATCGAGCGGCCAATAATGCGAAGCAGTGGCCAACACCTGCAAGCCTGGACGGAGAGTTCATGCGTAAACAAGCATCCAACAAGTGTTTATGTAATTTCTGGCACTCCATTTATCAAATAGCTTTTAACAAATACGTTAAACAATGGCACATGTTGCAAATACAGCAGGGGATTTTGTTTAATGGCAAAATCTGTAAACGAATACTGTAGTCTGGATGTAAGCAGAGGGAGGATTTTAGTTGAAACTAACTGACGCAACGATTAACTGCATGTTATAATCTCGACAAAAGACAAAAGCCATGCTTGATCTATCCAAATACATTCTTACTACCTGGATGCTTGGTAGGTTGCGCCACTTGAGCATATACCTGCAAAGACATTCAAGCATATTCTTTAAAAAAAAAAAAAGACTCCAAGTGTGGAGCGTTTATCAAGAGAATGGGTGTGTTTTCATGAACTTACCTTAATACAGGAGACAAAAGCTGTAAAAAGATGAATACGCAAACAAATTTCCATAGCTTCAGTGAAATATACCAGATGCAGTGCCCTTTCCTAAAGCGACTTAATTCCCAGCATGAAAAAGAGTCAAAGAAGAGTCGGGCATTATTCCACAAGAATGAAACTTCAGATCAGTCCATGTGTCCAAAGTGTGATCAAAAGAAAGAAAGAAAAGAATAAATATCAAGAAAATGGTGCCGAACAATAGAAACAATTTAGAGTTCGAGGAGGAGGCACAAAAACGTATGAAGTTTCTCAGTCATGGTAAATTCTGAAGATCCAAGTTCCAGGCAGAAGTCTATAATCCGAGGTCTGCTTTTTCAAATCAAAGTAGAAGTTGTCGCTTTGAGTTTCTGTGCCTGCATCTGGAAAATGTGCAAGAGAAGCTCCGAGGAGGCGTACTGGTGTGTTGGACTGAACGTGGGAATTGCAAAACGTGATGTCATTTTTTGGATCTTCTGAGGAGGGGCGTCAAACTTGTGCGTAAAAGGCATTACTGGTGCGTAATTGGAGATTGCGCGGGGAATGAATTAGATCAGGATTATGCACACACACACACACACACACACACACACACACACACACACACACACACACACACACACACACACATACACACACACCACGCGCGCGTTGGTGCAAATCTAATATAAATGTTGTGTGATCTACGTGCAAACACGTGATCTTATGATTGTCTTGAATTTTTGGGTTTCAATTACAGGAAAACTCCCCAGACGATATGAGAAGAAAGTGATGCTGCTCAGCATGAGTGTATTTTGTTATGAACTGTTCCACTCTGACATCATTGCTCTTATATATTGACTGTACTTTGTAAAAACTTTTTTTTTTCATATTTAAAATAAAATTATCCAAAATGATATTATTGCAATTGGATGAGACGTTCTCATGTGTAGTTGTATCATTCTAGGAGAAATCTGGATATTTTGAGTCTTTCAGGTGAGCGTTTGACTTTATTTTTCTTGATTGAACTTCATCAGATACAGTAAACTGTGGGCACAGCACGCAATTAATTGTCGAATAGCTTTTTCCAAGCATCAAATAGTATTTTGAGAGCTCCCGGACATTAAAAAAAAAAAAGACTGGGAGGAGGTTGGAACTTAAGAAGAGTTATCTTCTTGCCGTCTTTTATCCTCGTCGCCACTTGTTAAGTTTCTATTTTATAATAAACAAGACTCAGGTTGAGAAATACACACGTCTTCCATTTTTACTTTCCTTCTTCTCCTCTGACTTTCCTTCTTCTTCCCTACACGTGTTAGCCAACAGCGCCCCTCAGTGGCGTAACGCCATAACTAGTCCACAACGTCTAAAAGAGCAGTATACATAATCTCAACACAACAAAAGCATGGTGCATGGATGCAGGTCCAGGATGGGCCTGTTTTCATCCTCAACCACTCGCTCTCTCACACGAAGCCCTGAACAAGAAATAAGTTCAAGCAAAGGTTTGTTGTTTTGTTTTTTTTAATTTTATCATGTAACTACTATTTTTGTACTTTTATATCAATTATAGCTGCTTTTTTATGACCATCACAACTGCCTGATAGTGGATGAAAAAAAACCATCATGAAAATACATAAACAGAAAAATAAGTAAGGAAAATAAGTCTGTTTGGAAAGACAGACAGTCAATGTAGGAATAATCAAAATAGTCAAATAGAATGAAGGTGTTGCTGTAAAAGTCACAGCAGAGTTGAAACTCTCAGGCTCCGTTTTCAAGTGAAAACTGAAACTTTTCCTAACGTTTGGTTGTTTTTTTACATGACAATGGACATCGGAGCCGCTGAAAACCCTCCATCTCCATGGCATTGGGGGGAAAACGAAACCTATTGAAAACAGTGAAAAAACTCTGTCTCCGTGCTGGAAGCTGCCTCTGAAGGCATTGGAACAGCACCCAAACAAATTGTTTTACATAATTATCAGTGAAGCCTCAACGACACAAACACTGACAGACAATAAAAACAAATCAAGAGCGGTCAACATCTAATGCTGGATTAAAAGCTTCTGAATCAGCTTGAGTGGTTAGAGATCTGCACTTCTTGTCTGCTGGTTTGATTTCAGGCTTTACTGAATGGTAGCTTTTATCTGTGTGGGTTTTCACCTTCTACCACAGCCTTCTCCCACAACCTGTATTTGTCCAGTGATTGGTAACCTGTGTAGATAAGATGCAGCCTCTGCCATCCAATATGAAAAGAACACTTATAAAAGATGAATGAATAGTGGCCTCAAGTGGTCATACTTGATATAGCATTGATAGTTAAAAGGTGAAAGCAGAAAGCAGCAATCAAGTTGACATATGACTTCATTGATTTAAATGGCTCATCCAAAGTATTCCTCTCTCTATTTAATAATGACCTTGACCTTTGACCTCATGTACTCAGTGATATTCTATCAGCTTAGTTTGCTCAGTTTGAAAAATATGTTTTAATGCTCTTTGTCTCAAAAAACATGGAAATGAAATGTTGCACAGATGAGTGTTGAATGTTTCACACTCAGCCGTCTGACCATTTGAAGCACTTGCAGATTCTGAATGCAGCTCCTATGATCCAAAATTCAAATGGAGGAAAATCAAGGAAAAGCTGGATTTGGGGCAGTAAACTTTGAAAGCAGTGTTTTTGGATCAATGAAACCATGTGGATGTGTTGAAAAGCTGCAGAATATGGCTCCTTTAATGACGGGACAAAGTCTAATGTTGAAGTCGAATTAGAACATGGATTTGAGCTATAGCAGTTTTTCACGGCTTGCAGAGTCCCTAAAACGTTTTACACTGTTAATCACATTCATCTGTTTATACACACATATTGATCCATTGGGAACCATTTGGGGTTCAGGGACACTTCAACAAATGAGGGAGTCGAACCTGCAACCGTACCATTGAGAGACGACCCCTCTACCAAATGAGCCACAACCATCATAAACCTGGTAGCAAGAACAATAATTAGTCTGTCGGACATCTGAAACTAGAAAGTAGATAAGGTATTCAATGTTGATTAAAAATCTAAATGAGAAATTTTCTCTCCTTGAAAGCTAGAATTGCTTTTATTTTCTTTGTTGAGTAGTTATAAACTAAACTATTCCTACCCTATTAAAGTATTGGGCATGTAAGGATTGGGTAGAAGCTTTTTTTTCAGCCCACCCTGTACATCACATCAACTCAACAATAAACAAACAAACTTTTACCATTTACCTCTATAACCAAATGATTTTTCAATTTAAGGAAAGGTACTGCACTATTCACATAACTGATATGTATTATTCTAATCACATTTAAAAAAAATTTGAGTACAAATTAACTTAAGTTGATCACTAAGATAGTTCCATAATTTCACCCCAACAACTGAAACACCCCTTTGTTGATATTGGTTCTTATTTTACTTATCTCAAACAGAAGCAAACCTCTTGAATTATAATGTCTTCTTCTTATTTGAAGAAGAGTTGGATGCTCATGGGGAGGCTCTCTTTCGTGACATGAAACATAACTTCCAGCAATTTTAACTTAACTATATCCACAAATTTTGATTGTTTGGATCTTATATACAGTTGATTTGTTGATTCCCGATATCCCGCGTTATTGATTATTGTAATTGCTCTTTTTTGTAGTTCAACGATTGGGTCTAGGTATGTTTTACAAGCATTTCCCAAAATTTCTGAGCAGTATAATAAGTCAGGTAGCACAAGAGAGGAGTACAATATATGGAGATACTTTATGCTTAGTAAAGTCTTTGTATGATATAATATACCAACGGTTTTTGAAAGTTTAGACTTAACATACTGTATATGTGGTTCCCAGCACAGCTGATGATCGATTATTATCCCCAAAAACGTAGTTTCAAAAACCCTGTACACTTTTGGTACACTGTACAATGAAGAAAACCTCAGGAGCTGAAGGTGGATGATCTTTTTATTATGCACTATACACAGTGATGTAACAAAAAGTGGACCTGGTGGGGAAAGATGTCATGTTATGTATTCATGTGAAACAGCCCACCTCTAAAAAGGAAATGTAAACATGTGTCTGGAGTGCTGTTGGCAGCTTCCAGACGAGTTACTGTCTGTATAACGTTTCCTCCACAGGTCAGACCACGGTGGAGGAAACGGTACAATGCTCACATCGCCCGAATACAGACATTTTACTCTTTTAACAGAATAAGGGTTTGTTTTGATTTGTAACCTTATATTAATGTGTCACACAATAGTGGCAACACAAAGGGGATAATGGGATGTTTGCTGAATAAAACCAGAAAAATAAATTTTCCAGAAGGTAAAAACTGCTTCTTCTTTTTTCTTTTTTTAATTAGCCCTTGACAAAGCATTCCTGGCAAAGAATACTCCAAAATACCCTTTAAAAAATAGTTCTAATCAAATATCACACGAGCTTTTCTTTTGCCACATCAATGACTCCCACTGATCAGATCACACAAGCGGGACA
>OMNM01063934.1:17465-28227 GCA_900302745.1 Parablennius parvicornis | reverse complement strand
GATGGTGACCTTAAATTTCTAGTAGATGTGAATGCAACTTTGTGTGTCTGTCTCTCTTTATGTTTGCCCTGTGATGGCCAAGCAGTTGGATGGATGGATGGATGGATGGATGGATGGATGGATGGATGGATGGTTTACAGTCAGTAGTCACTTCTTCAAAGAGCAGTGTCATAACTAAATTGTCACAAGATTCACCTGGTTGAAGATCACTTAATGAAGGTTAATGAAGAAGGAGAAGAAGTTTTAATATATAATACAATGGTAGGGAAGCCAACAAGGAATAACTTGAAATGACTCAATTACTGAGTTGCTATCAATACCAAATTAATGTGTGTTGATTCAAAATAGAGACATACAGTCAGGTTTTGTTTTTATCAAATTAGTAACACAATCTGCATAAATTCTAGATGTAGTTTATTACAATTTGACCTTAAATGTATGTATTTATTTATTCCTTATTTTTGTGGCCCTCATAATAATCACAGATGCCCATCTGATGACTGATTCACTCATCAACTTCAGCTGTAGTGACATAAGTGACATGGAAGTCAAATGGCTTTTAGAAAACGCCGTATGAACTGGTGACAATGAGAAGCAGCAGCAAACAGAGCAACTGAGATGAAGCACCAAAATGCAGGGAAGCAGGTTATGACGGTAAGCCAGTCTTTAATAATGACTGCTAATGTGTCACAGGCCCTGTGGAGGCAGGCTAACAAAAGCTAATGCTCCAGCTAACAGCTGGCAGCTCAGGTTGGTTTGGTTTGTCAGCGCTTCACAGGGAATTAATTAAAATACTTACAGTAATAAAAGAAATAAAGTAAATCACCATGTACTATAACTTAAATGAGAAAATTAAACTTGTGTTATAGTAAGAGTTAGGTGGCCCCTCTCATTTTACGCTTCTTCAAATATACTAGTTAGTAAGAGCACGTTTAATATTTTGTTCATCCAATTGGAAGGATATATAGAATAATCAGCAATATCGGTAGCTATACTTACCAGCATGCTTCACTATGTTGGTCAGAGTGAAATAAGATTTCGGATTATCAAGTACCTGGTAACATTTTCCTCTATTAAAAATAAATTAATTAATTAATCTGATTGCAAGTGTCCCGAGCCTGTGGTGTTTTCACATTACATGATTGATTGAAAGGTTTTTGACATTTTTGAATCAAGAGCTGAAATAATGTAACCAGAGAAACTCGGGACATATTGTTTGTTACTTTGACTATAAAATTAGTCATGTGTGGTTGTACACATGCCTTCAGTATTTTTCATTCTGATATACAGGTTTCATATATTGCCATGGGTGCAAAGTAATGGTTGCAGAAGTATGTTTAATTATGCAATCATTGATCACTATTTTTACACAAATTTCTGTATTGAGCTCTATAGTGCAGAGATGGATGCTTGTTTTCTAAACTAGTTAGTAAATCACTTACTTAATTACTATTTGTTTCATTTTGAAAACAGTATTTCATCATAGACTTCTGTATGAAATAATTAAGCAAATCCCTCGGGTTTAGATTACAGATCAGACTTCATTTTGTTGTGATTTGATGAACCATGCCATCATGATTTTGGTGTATTACAGTTTGATCCCTGTTCCTTTAAATAGTACTATTGCCATACACAGTGTGCACATATGTACACATCTCCCATGCTCACCCCTCACAATGAAACTAGGTCAGTGTTCGCAGCTCCCCCTGCCCCCTCCAGTGAACCAGAGACATGAGCAGTAGAGACAGAGTCTGTCTGGAACACAAGTCCGATGTGAAGTAGCCAGATAATCGTTTGAATCATCAATCAGTAAAACAAGAAAAAAAAATTCTTCTTTTATTTCATTTGTATTATTTTTGTAATAGGTAGATGTGCACTCTACAACATTTCCACAAACACTTGTCTGTGTATCAAGTTAAGCGGCAGACAAAAGCGGAAAAATTCCAGTTTGGGAGGGCGATGCAGATCGGATCGTGGTGTTTCCTGTAGCTGGTTTTCAAACGGCTCTTTGTCACCACGTGCTGCAAAGTTCCCCAGCTACAAGACAAAGTAACACCAAGCAATAACGTGCATGCTTATTTTTTCCACACGATATATGCAGATGAGGCAACATTTCTTTATCCTTACTGTAATTCGGTTCAGCGAGGTGTTTCGGGTCCGTCGGAAGTGCAGCAGCCTTGAGACAATGCTGATTTCTAAGAAAGCCCAGATGTTCAGGATGCACTAAGTGCTCACACATATTAACCAACTCCAGCAGAGCATCATCCAGTGGTTCATGGAAGTTGCTTATTTCCAGAGTCAGACTCTGCAGACACAAGAATTAAAAAGAATGCCAATCCTTCGATCTGCTTCTTTGTGAATTCTGTTTCAAACAACCAGCATAGATTTCATTCTTTAAACCCATTTAGATCGCAATTCAATGACCTGAACTAATATCTAATGAGGAGCATATATTGGTGTAATGACGGCAAGATTGTCCCTGCTTGTAAGTCTGCGTGTGGATTGATCTGGGTAGTCTGGTTCCACCTGGGTGAACATTTCAATCTGCACATAAAGCTGCATGCTCACCTGCAAGCTGTGTCTGTACGGTGGCAGCAGATCACAGAGGAGTGCCGTGGCACTTATGCTTGCACTGCGGGAGTAGATTAGTAGATAGTATTCTGTCTGTTTTGCTCAACTGAGAGCTTGACTTTCAGATTTAGGAAGCTTGACATTAAAGTTGCCCATGAATTGATGGACATCATCTGGACAGGAAACATGAAACAAAGACAGAAAGTAAAGAAAGAAACTTCTTGATGAAATAACCCTTCGATATCGATTTTCTTTTGTTTCATGTGCACCTGGAAAGGTACATCCAAGGATCTGCAGTGCAGGGAAAATGTTTCCACAGTTCTCCGGTCTCGATTCTCTGGACTGTGCCTCTCCTGAAGAGCCCTCAGCAGTTCATCGGACAGTCAACAGTAACTCAGGCACAGGTGGGTGAGGCTTGGCAGGTTACACATGATGTAGTGGAAGCTGACGTGATGTGAGGTGCGCTCAAAATTGGAAAAAAAGTTGTTAAATTCCAAAGAGAAAACGTTACAGGGAGGATCCAGGCACCTCCGGCAATATAACACCGCATAGCAACTTCATACCCTAGAGGATAGAGAATTACAAACCACTGAAGAGAAAAGTATAAAAGAAACTTTAGCGACTGTAGCTATTCTCAAATAAAGATTCAGATGTACTGTCTGGTCTCTTTACAATCATAAACTAACACATCAGCATTTTGACGCAGCAGGGATGGGGGTTGAGCAGTTGACATCCAGTTGGTTAGTCTCCATGATCTTTACCACTGTTTTCACCGCTCTTTGCAGTTCCTGCTGATAGGCTAAAATTAGATTGTTGTTCATGACCATCAAGTTACTCGTATCCTCAAGCTTTGGGAGTTTCAGGATTTGAACTGAACTCACACTTATCCAGGCTCTGAATTAATCACAGCATTTTTGATTCACTAATTATCTGTGGAGCAGTCAGACTTTTCGGAATCATGAGCTTTTAGTTGCCGTTTTGGCTCAGTACCAATCATTCAAATTTATTATTGTAACAAGTTTTGTTTGTGGGGATTTTGTTGATTCAGCCTATTAACATTATGATGATGTAACAGAAGACAGTATCTGGGGACTGGTAATGTATTCACCTCATTCAACAGCAGTGAGTCTCATGGTTCCTCCGTAGAGGAAACGTTTCATGGAGGCAAGCAAATATCTTTTGATTGCTGGTGTCCAAGTTCTCTGGTCCAAGTCCAAGCTTACAATGGAGAGAGACTGCAGAGGGTTGTTTACTCTGGAGAGAAAAAGTAAGCCTGAAGTTAACGGGGATGTGCTGATAATGATTACTACTTCACCTCCCAAGCTCATCAAGCAGGCCACTGATGACTTCCATCAGTCGCAGGGCATTTGTGCATCCCTTTGGAGGGCACACAATCACTTTGAGGTGTCGCAGGTAGACTCCCAGGCTGTGCACATAGCTGACAGCGGTGAAGCTTTCTCAGTGTACGCCAGAGAGATGGCGAGCGCGTGACATTGTGCCAGTGATGGCAAGCCAGGGCTGTACGAGTTTATAGCTAATTGCTTCAAAAGCTGATTATCAGTTAATGTGTGTCTGATTTGTTCTGGTGTAAAATGTTACTTTGGGTGGATGGATGGATGGATGGATGGACGGACGGACGGATGGATGGATGGATGGATGGATGGATGGATGGATGGATGGATGGATGGATGGATGGATGGATGGATGGATGGATGGATGGATAGATGGATGGATGGACGGATGGATGGATGGATGGACGGATGGATGGACGGATGGATGATGGACAGATAGATGGATGGATGGATAGATAATTGAATCAATCCTGTGTGTGTTTAAGATTGGTTGAAACCACCCTGAATAATTTTATAGCATAACTGCTAGAGGTTGACACTTCTGGGAGACATTCACTTAGCTTCTTTCCATTCTCACTCTTCTATTTCACGTACATGACATACTTGACAAACTTTATGTCTCTCTCCTGTAGTTTGTGCTCTCTCTCTCTCTCTCTCTCTCTCTCTCTCTCTCTCTCTCTCTCTCTCTCTCTCTCTCTCCCTCCCCCTCTCTCTCCCTCTACCTTCCTTCAGGACCATTGACAGTGGAACTGGAAGTTCATAAGCCTTCTTCTCTCATCAGGTCTTGAACAAGTGGAAGAAAGAAACTCTCTGCATCTGGTTCTGCAGAAAGTCTCCACTTCTGAACCTCTTTCTGAAGGTTTCTTCCAGTTAAAATTGAGTTATTCTTTTCCACAATCTCCTCTGTTTCTATACAAATGTGCTTTGCAATGACTGTGTTGTGTTTAACGCTGTGTTAATAAAGTCAAATTGAATTATGTGTGGTGGGGGTGGTAGTTAAATACAATTTTATGAATCAAGCAGACTGTTCAGAAACATTTTTTTGACGTATTTTAATATCAGAATGCTATTTCAAATGTATGCACATTATTTCACCTCAGAAATAGAATAAGTGTCATCGTAGTACAGTACAGTAGTAATAGTACATTAATCATTCATAATAAACACGAGAGTGGGGCAGCTCCCTAAGCCCCGCCCATATCCTGCTGCCGACCAATGAACGGCTCCGTGCTGTGGCCATGTGCTCGGACGTCATCTCCTTTAGGCATTGCGTGTCAACATGGCGGCATCCATGACATCCCAGGCTGCAGTGAGAGGACTGAGAACATCCAAACACATACTTCTGGACAAGCTCAAGGTAGTGTCAAGGCTTCTGTCAGTGGGAATGCGGCAGTCTGTGCTCAGGGGGAGTTATTTTGCGGCTCCTGTCAGCGTGTCACACAGCTGCTGTGGTGCTAACATGTTAGCATTTGCTAGCACTGGTTTGACAGGTCAGAGTTGAACTTTGTGACACTCATGTAACACTCAAGGAAGCTTTGCCAAGGTTTTTCAGATGGCAATTATAAATATGTGTGGTGTGGTGCTGATCCGTGCATGCATGTCTCTTAGTGCAAGTCACATGTTAAACAGATCAAGCTTTATCTGTCACCAGTGTCTGTGCCTGCAGCCTCATGTGAGATAACACAGTGCAAAGGTCAGCTCCTGCACTTTGATCAACTCCTTCTGTTTGTGAGCAGCTTGCAGATTTCATCCTCTTAGTCCAACCTGTGTACACAAATCATTATAGTAACATCGTCATTCATTCAGCAAACAATGCATTTGGCCTAATGATCACGGGCAGAATTAAAGTGCCAGAATAAAGAGTGTGAAATGAATCTCCCTGCTTTGTATTGACTCGCAAACAAACAAGAGTCTCGGCTGTGCTTTCCACAATAAAATCCAAAGCTTCACGACTGCATATGAATAAATCAGCGTGCTCTCCTGCAAGAAGTATCTCTGCTTGATATTTTTCTGCCTGGTTTTCAATCGTGAGTATTTGTGCGTACATTTTCTTAACAGCAGTAGGGCTTTTCATACTTGAAGGACACAGCAAGGACCTGTTGATTCTGTAAACACTATTTCAGCCAGATAGACACGCTCCGTTAGACACTATGCTGGTAAGTCTATTGGACTTTTGCAATCTCATGTTATATTTACTTCTACACTTGATGTATCTCCCCGGTAGATTGTGCTTATGATGGTGCCATTTGTTGTTGACATTTGGAACTGATTTTTACACTGAGTGGATCAGGGTGTTTTTGATAGCTGCTGTGACTGAAACACAGCCGATAGCATCATGGCTGATAATGTATGTTGTCTTATGTTGCGAAAACCAGAAAAGTTGACCAAGCGAGCATAGTCTATCTCCGCTGATAAGGCCACAGTCAACGCGGTCATCCTTCTGACTCATCGTTCATTAATCACTAATTGGTGAACATTTAGGTTCAAGGCTTTTAGTATATAGTATATTGAAAATATAAAATCTAATACCATCTCAATAAAGTTCATAGAAATACAATGTCAACACGGAGTTAAAAAAAAAAAAAAACCCAAAAAACATCAAGACCTCTGTGATGAAATGTAGCAGTCTAGATAACATTTAGGTTTGTCTACCAGGAATGTCAAGCTTTTTAGTTGAGGGGCCACATGCAGCCCAGTTTCCCTCTGACTAGACCGACAGGTGAAATAACCCCATATGAACTTTTAAATTGAAACTTTGAAGTTTTACTGTTTTGTGGTGCTGAGTAAATATAACAAAAAATAAACAATTTAAATTGAAAAAATTACTTCAATCTCAACATGCAGCCAATTTACAAAAATAAAGTGAAATGTAAAAAAAAAAAAAAAAAAAAAATCCTCTTAAAGCTATTGCATCATGCATGTTTCTCCAAACTCACACTGATGGGTAGCTTTTATGGCAGCATCTCATCTCAGCTCAGGTCTCAGTGTATTGTTGTGTCCGCTACTTCTTAGAAATTTGCTTCATAAAATCCGTTTTCTTTTACATTTTTACTGCTTACTTTGTGTTTTGGCCAAATTTGGAATCTCTTGTGGTCTGGTTTTGGCCCACGGGACTTATGTTTGACGCTTCTGGTTTAAACTGTAATGAGAGTTAGGTCATCGTTCTCAAACTTTGTATAACGCATGCCACCTGAGAAAATGTTTCCTTGCACTCACACAATTAGATATAAACAGTTTACAGGGAAGAGGATGCATGTTTACTTTTAAAATAAGAACTTTAGCCAACCGCAGTCATGTTGAGCAGCAGCATTAAAACAAACCCTTAAACTCAATCTAACAAGGTGCAGCTTCTCTTTATTTGTTATTAGTGAAAGACCCATAAGTGGGTGGTTTCTTCCCCCATCTTTTTTTAAATTTATATTTGCAGTAAAAATATTGAACAAAAGAAAACGCACAAAAAAAAATCACAAATCAATAACTATAAAAACACTGATATTAAGACAAACAAAAGAATAGTATTCATTTTTAATATGAATTTTAATCTTTTATACAATTGAAATTGAAATGATATATTTGCTGATACATTTGATATCCTGTGCACAATGCACTTCAGCATTTTGCTGCTTTTGTTGGAACATTTTTACTAAAGAAATTTCACATTTTTAAAATGATCTTTATATTGCTGTCTTTTAAGTATTTTAGAAATGCTGATAGTCTAGAGAGCCCCTCCCTAGAATGTCTTCAATTTGTTTGTTTGTGCTGGTTTGCTGCTGTAGCCACATAGTTTACTATGAAACTCACTAAAGTATCATTTGTATGACTTTTCTCCACATACAGTTATAATCATTACCAATGTTCGGCTTAATTGCCGTCAGATCAAATCTGATACTGTTTGAATCAATGAAATAAAAGAAGGATCTTTTGGTGGAGAATTGCTATAAATGATCATTTGAAACCAGAGCTGAGTTACTAACAAACTATTACCAATTTATGTTTATACTTCTGTCTGGAAACGACCAAGGCTACGAAGCACTCTTAAACATCTCTGCAGTGAGTTGAATGACTTTGTTCAGATATGACACTCTCTCACGGAACATGATCTGATAAGATTTGGTCTCCCGGAGTCAAGGTGGCTGTGACCTCGCATATGTTTTTTTTCTTTTTTTTTCTGAAACCAATCCCTCAAGAAACCTCCAAGCTGATGTCTTCTTATTCGTATTTACCAAAAGAAAAAAAAAAAAGGTTCACATGGACTCCATGATGGACTATTTCCATTCTGGAGGGCAAAGTCACCATGACCTCTTATTTTACGGAGTTGAATATTTCACCAAATAGTACACTTGTTACATCTGATTGGATTTTTGATAGTTTCCACAAAATGTATTTCACAAGCCTGGACAGACTTGTTATGATGCTGTAGTGATCTTCTACACTGATGATCCTCAGTATGTCTCTTTTTGAATGGGGTCGAGTAATTTTTTCATCGTGGCGTAACTGAACACCATTTTAGTGTTGTCTCCATTTCTTTCCAATGGGGATGGTCCTAGTTGGTGCTACTTTCTCTTTCAACTAAACAGAAATTTGAAGCGAGGGCATTCAACTAGGCTACAAAAAAAAAGGCTATTCAAGTTGTAGCTCTGTGTATTCATGCTCAGTGTAGTTCATTAACTTTTAGAAGCATTGTGTGTGTTGTTTCATTTCAAAAACAAAGTGCAGCACCCACTAGTGGATCAGGAAATGAAGAAAAAAAAAATCCTTTTATCAGTTGAAACGTTGTGCAAACGGAACCCGAGTAGTATCGAGTAGTACTATCATACAATCCTAATCTTAATGCTGATGATGCTTCTGCTAGGTTCACAAAATGTGTGTTTCTTCCAGCAGTAGTCGAACATTACAGGCGTCGCATCTCTTCTGATTACGTAGTGTGGGTGCTTTACTGATTGAACCACCAAACCTGAGGGGTTCAGCACTTCTCTTTGTTCTTTACATGTTTTTATAGATGCTAAGAATTTATATTAGATTCCCCCTCTGGCCTTGAGGACACATTTTCTCTTCAAGGTTGATTCAGGTGCACTACAACACATCGTGCAGAATCTGTGTGATTGTTGAAGAGGCTTCGGAATACAGAAGATGGTCCTTTAGGGCGTTTTAGGTTTTTTTAAAGTAGAAATTTGAGATGTGACAGTTAAAATAGACGGACAGGAATCATCCATTAGCATAATAGCTTTAATAATCTAAGGGCATGAAAACTAAGAAGTTATTTATAAATGAGAGTCAATGATAGGCGCACGCTTGTTCTCATAGTTGCTTGGAAATATAGGCAGGAGTGAAAATTTTTCCTTTCTCCACATACACACCATCTTCATATATCACTTACACTCATTGTTAAACAGTGAAACGTATATCAAGTGTAAAAAAAAAGAAAAGAAAAAAGCTTATGATGTAAACCCGTGCAAGACTTCTGATCTCACATTTAATGGCTCTTGTATCTGCCCGTCTCCTGCCTCTTCCACCTGATTCTCTCGCTCTCTCTCTCTCTCTCTCTCACTCTCTGCTCCGGTGATAAGAGCAGTGATCGAGTATTCGCGCCACTCTACAGCCTGATACGTCAGAGCCTGAACTGATGGACAGGCAGATATCACAACAGTAGAATCGAATTAGCTTTGACAGTACATCAGCTAAGCTGTGGATTTCAATTAGCCGTGAATTGTCTCACTACATAGCAGACGACATTGCAATATTCAGATGGTTTCGGCTCAAGGATGCTCTTATAGAGGGAGTAGATGCAGGGGTTTTTTGTGGGTTTTTTTTGTATGCTCTCTCATAAATCAAATCTCCTGAATTCTTGTCTGCACAGTGAGATAATCCGCGGGCTGTTTCTCACTGTCACTGCTCAGTGGTGATTTCGAGTTTTTTTTTCTCTCTCCACTTTTTTTTTTTTTTTCTCTTCCCAAGGTGCTCATACTCCCTAATAACCCAGTGGTATCCAGTCTCAGTCTAGTTTGGAGGGGCATACTGGGAAGAAAGGTGCCTCAATGAGACGCTGTCCTGAATATTTTACAGAGGGGGGTGGAGAGCCCTCCGCCTGCGACGACTTCTTTTGCTGGAACTTCAAACGACGGGAGGCTTCCCCATCTGTCTCAGCGAGAACACATTTACATTTCCTCCCCGCGAGGGATACTGGAGGACGAAGTTAGCTCTAACTGGATTTGAATATCGCTCACCAAGGTTAATAGCCATTTCTGTAGCTGCTGAGGTGCTTAGGCTTTTTCAATAATTTAGAAGGGCTGCAGTCATTAGGAAATGTTGCCAGCCTCCAAAATGGGGGAAGTGCAATGAGTGGATGAGCTCATATCAGCTTAAGTTCTGCTGTTGTTCTGGTGGAGATAATGAGGGAGGAGTGGGAGTGATGCTGAAAATTAGCCCAGAAAACAATGTCGGTGATTGCTGACAGCCGTAATTCATTAAACGTACGGTATAGAGGAGATTATGTTCAGCCCCTTCATCATCTATGAAATTAGACTCTCCAACATATTGCGAGAAGGATTACAAAATGAGTTGGCCTATGGCGACTCTCGGTAAATTTTGTGCAACTCACGGGGATCTGACTCATTCTCATCAGTGCTGGAAAGTCTCCCGTGCATCCATCTCGCAGCCTGATGGTCGTACAGTGATGTTTGTGTTACTGCGTGAGTGTAAACATTGTTTGGAAGAGTGAAATGGCTGCGACCACTCACATCAGCCGCATCCTCAAAGGTTTTGTCAACAGTAAAAATTCTACCACCTAGTCTGTCGAAGTTCACACGGAATCGGGTATTTTTGAAAATGGAGAGTTCCCG
>OMNM01063934.1:2613-15344 GCA_900302745.1 Parablennius parvicornis | reverse complement strand
GCAATAAAGGAGACAAAACAGTGTCAGGAACACCTTCTTTGCACATCGATAATAATAATTCGAGGTCCATCACATCCTGCGTCAAGACAAACCGCATGACCCGGTGTGCACCGAGGTGCAGATGACAGCTTTCACACTTCCCTAAACGATGTCACTAGCAAGCCTCACAAGTGTTAACACATCTTTTTAAATCATTTTTAAATGGCGAGCTGTGTTTCCTCCACCACTGCAGTTTGGGAGTTGTTGGCGATGTCACTGACTGCTGTTGGGATATCATTATTTACCATTCCCACAATGTTTCTGTCATCAGCTGTTGTTTTTCTTGGCTGACCTATTCAGTTGTCTGTTGCTCTGTATAACAATGGCTTGTGTCTTTCTCAGTACATTTCAAATTATTGCTTTGGCGCTGCCCAGTGTTTGTGCAATGCTCTCAGATTGATTTTCTCTCTTTTCTCAGCTCCACAATAGCTTCAGTAGACAGCTTCCTAAGTCTCTGTGTTCTGTTATTCTTTTTTAACCACAAATGCTGTCTTCACATGTGAAAGTCGAGGCTAAAACAAAAGTACATGTTCAAACAGGATGCACCAGAATAACAAGAAACACCTGTCAGCCTCATGTTCCAAATGGGCTTTGGTCTTGGCTGTTAAACACATTTACATAAAAACAAAAGACAAATAAAGGCTAGAATTCAAAACTTTTTTTTTTCCTCACATTTACCTTTGGGTCTTGTGCTCTTTTCTAATTGTGGGAATTATCGTGATCATAACAGCGCAACTCGGATATCGAAGAGGGACCCCTGCAAGAACTTGCTCTTTGTTTCTTGCTCTTTTTGAGTTTGACATTGAAGAACATGCTAACTTCATACCCATAGGTGACATTAGGGCAGAACTGTATGTGCATGTCATTGAAATGGTCTGAAAATGTTCGAAATGCCATAAAAACAACGATAAAGCACTGCGGATAGTTGCATGTCACGCTGTGTGCTGGCTCAAAGGAGGGATGTGCGCGATGTTCAAACGATTAAACATCTGCTACCCTCACCAGTCGGCACCTGTAGTTTGACTCGGCTTATCGGGTGTTTTATTCGTGTACAAGGTCACGCTGCCACCAGTTGGACCTGCAGTACCGTCGGACATCCTTCCTCCCACTCGTGGAGTCTTCTCGTCGAAAATCTGTTGTTACTTTTCTCTGGAGGATTAAAATAGGATGCCGTATAATGGCACTGCAGCAATACCACATTTAACTCAAGTAAATGGTGAATGGATTTCACTTATTTAGTGCTTTTCCACCGCGTAAGCAGTCCCCAAATTCCTTTTCACTGTTGATCACATTCTTACACCAATGGAGATGGTGCAAGACACTGGGGGCTTTTTGCTGTTCAAGGACACTTCGACATGCAGATAAGTAGAGATGGGAACTGAACCAGAAACCTTCCGTTTGAGAGACGACCGTTCTACCAACTGAGCCATGTCACCAAAAGTATTTGGGGCATTAACCTGCAATGAACAACAGTAGCTGCTGCTAGCAGTGCTAGCCACATTCAGGCTAATCTTGTTCTGAACACAACCTCACAAAATCTACGTCCACTTGACTCTGTTAGTGGTAAAGGCTTCAGAAAGTTAATGGTAGTCATTGTGCCTGCACTTCAGCAGGATTTAAAATCCAATATAGTGATTTAACATTGTGGTTAAAGTTTTTAAAGGGCTCTTAATACATATAGTTTTTTTATATCAATTCCTCATGTTAAAAAAAAGCAGGTCGGAGTAATGAGTTTGGAGGACGACTGGAGTGCACTTTTATGAGTCAGGAAAGTACACCAGATTGAAAGTGGTATGTTTTGAGGAGCTCCAGAAGGAAGTTCTTTGTCTGTCTTTCATCAAACATTTGTGAAGCTACAAGAGAAGTTGTATTTCTTCATGCCCTATTGATTTTCCAGCAGTGACTGTGTAGGAGTGCATAAATAAGTTGAATCTGAATGTAAGCTGATGAGAAGATTGTTATTTTTTCTGCAGATTTTGTAAGGATAGATTGTTTGGCTGTTTCTTATTCTCCTGTAAAAGAACCCAAGTCAAGAATAGGACTTTCCAAACTCGTAACTTCACTTTGACAAAGTTGTTCACCCTCCTGCTAAGAACAAGTTTATAACAGTGCAGTCTCCCCTTTAGAGCCGACACCTTTGAACGCTACTGTGTACACCCTCCTCTTATTAACTATGCTAATTACCCAAATCCCTTTCTGCGGAGGCACAACAGTCAGGTCTTGCTTTCTTAAGCCCGTCTACAGGAGATTAAACCTGCCCCGCCTAAAGACCTGCCAATGATGCAAATCTCAGTGATCTAAATCCTGGAGCCACGCTCTGTTGCTCCTGCTTCTATCTCTGCTCCTCTGTTCTATCCCTAGCTCTGTAACGGGCAGATGTCATTTCTCTCTCCACACTCAAATGGTCTGGACACGACCTTAGCTTTTAGAGGCAAGGACATGGAAAGCTACAAGTAAGTAATAGCTGTAATGAGAGCAAAAAGCACATCTTTGGAACCATATCCAGGGCCTTATGTAATTCACTCTTTTTAATAGCTAAATGGTTGGATTTTTTTTTTCCCCTGATAAATGCTCAGACTGTATATCAGTCTGAAATTCAAAGAAAAGGGCTAGATTTTAAATGAGAACCATGTGGTGTATATAAAAAGGCAGCAGAGGTTGATCAATCTGAATGCTTTTATGCACCCAACTGTTGCAGCAGTCAATTGTCTTTCAAGGTTATTTTGAGAGGACAGTCCATTACACTCTCTGAAAACCAAGTGGCATGAAGCCAGCATTATTTTTTTAACCAAAACGGCATGCCATTGTTTTCATCCAACTCTAGGTAAACACTGCCAAAGCTGCAGAAGAATTCCTGCCTTCCATACTCAAGTATTTTATTAATTAGAGGAAACCAGGTTTTTCTGAATTAGCCCATTTATGCATTAGGAACTATCTTCATGGCAGACTTTGAATGGAAATGTGCCTGTTATTGATACTGGCATATTTGTGAAGAAACTTCCTTTCCTGGCCTGTTTGCTATATTGCCTGTCACCTCAATCCCAACTCGCTAGGTGTCGGTTGTCTAATTGCAAATAGTCTGCATTTATGTCTTGCTACAAACTAGCTTAGAGCCGCCCCATTAGCAGAGAAACGTCCTGCTGCAATCAGTACAGCGATGATTCTGATGGTCGCTCTGAGTATTCCGCCATGTGGTTCAGCTCGCGCTCATGAAGGTGGACACTGGAAAGCTCGCCTTTAAATTCTTCCCGGTTGGTTAGCTAAATGGATTGGGAACAGAGACGAGTTCATAACCTGAAAGGGAACAAATCAATTACATAGAATTGGTGAACTGGCAATCTGTTAATTTCTTAAACATTTGATAATGCCCCTTAAGGTTCATTCTGGTTAATTAAGTCTGCAGTCATTTGTCGTTACTAATTAGATGGTGTCATTTCAGAGGGGTAGGGTCTGGCCATGACAAGTAATGAGGATTTTAACCTTACCAGGCATCTGGGGGATCTTGCTTCATAATATGTGATACTCATTGCCTCTGGAAACTCCAGCTGTCGGCTGGCTATGGTTAGCAATTTAGAACACAGTGCGGGTACAGGTGCGGTTCGGCTTTTTTTTTTTTTTTTTTTTTGGCAGGGAAAATACAACACTGATATGCCAAATGAGGGAACAGTTATGCAAATGTTAGGATAAATATTTTAAATACAAGCTAAGGTCCTTTTTAATGATGCTTTGAACACTAAACAGTCATTGCTATAAAAGCTTATTGTTTGCTAAAAATGTCAACGGTACTGATGCTTTCCATTTAGGGAAAAAAAAACACTAGTGAATGCCAAAATGTCTATATGCAAACTAGCTTCAATGTAAAATATAATGCATATTTTTATAGAAGGGGAGACCAACACCTTTGTTCCATTCAGTTAGTTAGGGGCCACGTGTGTCCCAATTTTATCTCTAGTGGGCTGAGCTGGAACAATAATGCCATAATAACCTTTGAAATCAAACTTCTTTGTTGTGGCGCAGGGTATACAACATGAAAATATCTATATTTTTGCAACATCAAACAATTACTACAGAAAATGACTACAATGTCAACAAAGATTACAATTTCACTGATGCCTTTTGGTGCAAAATGCAGTAAATGTAAAAAAACAAACAAAAACAAAACCCTTCTATAGCTGTTGCATTATGCATGTGTTTATAATCCCTGACAACATGGCTTTGAGGCTAATGCTAATTTTCATTTTTGCAATTCCACAAATCACGGTAGGGTTCCAGTGTTGTGTTGTGTCCACTACTTTTAAGAAATTTAGAAAATAAGAAAGATAAAACCAATGTTTTGTTGTAATTTTTTCCATTTGCTTGGCGGTTTGGAGGATTGCAGTATATTGCGGGCTGGTTTTGGCCAGCGGACCTTATGTTTGACACTCCTGGTTTATAGCACAGCTAACACGGAGACTGACAACCGCACACACTTCTATAGACAAGAATTGTGGTAGAAGGTTGAAATAGCTCTAGAAAACCATTGCAGGCAGACGTAAAACTTGGAAACTTCACAAAGATCAGCCAAATTTACACTAACCACCGGCCCACATGCCACTTTGTTTTTAGTTATTGTTTTAAAAAAAAAAAAGCCAAAAATAAATAACATTGATCACACTGTTACACGTATTCTATGGCACTGATCATCATCAAGTAAGATTGTACATAGTAGTGAATATTTGATTATATGTTAACACATCCAAGACCTGGCAACATATTAAAACTACTTATTTGAACCACAAAGTTAATCTTGACATTTGGATATCTGAAAATGAATTGTACTTGGATCAGTTATAATATAGCAGTCATGATTAAAGTATTTTAGTTTTGAATGAAAAATACACCAAGAAGGCCAGATCTTTTGTCTACAAGGCACCTCACTAAATTAAACAAAACCCTAAATTGACTTGAATTCCATTCATTGAAACGTTGACTGTTTAAAGAACCAAATAGATTTCAAGCTTCATACAAAATGTCCTCTTTTTCCTCTGACATTTGAGAAATGAATCCAATGAGGAAGGTCATCCCCAGTATTGAAAGGCTGGGAATACTCTGCAATCACTATGAGAACACTCACCAGGAAGACATTTGTGATTTTAAAATGATCTTAAAAGCCCCCTTTTGAAGCACTCCCTGATTGGACTGCTATGAACTTCTCTCAGTCCTGAGAGTATTGTCTTGTAGGCCACATCAATACAGATTTAGAGTGTCCTTATGAATATGCCTGTTTAAAATTGGGCCTCGGTTGTCTTGAAATACCAATAGCCTTTCTTTATTTTCTGCATAGACTCCTTTGGGAATCAATCCGAAATTGACTCATTGGAACTTTGCCACTAATGGAGCCTCGCTGCGTCCAGCCTTGCAGGCATCTTAATGATGATAGTCTCTGTAAGTAGGATATTGTCTTGTGATCAAAATGCATTCTGGCTCACTACTTTTCTTTCCTGCCTTAATGCATTTTTTTTTTTTTTTTTTTTTTACACAGGGGATGTAAAAGCTTTATTTATATTCATAATGTATAAACTGGTAGAAGAAATAAAACTCCATAAGGTAATTTATTATTTTTATTATTGACCTCTGAAAGGTAGTGAGTGATGATGGTTCTTGTTGAGGTGTCCCATAAGATATCGATTGACTCGTACAGCAGCGACCACTTTGCATGTGTCTTCAGCATCATCAATCAGAGCCACCTTTTTAACATGTCTGCTGCCTCACTTTATCACCAGCACAGCACCGGGTACCCGAGGTCCTCCTACTGCTCACGATAGCATATTTTAGTGTCTTGTTTCATTAGAGCTAAAGTCCAACCCCGGTAAAGTACTTATTCCCTTTGAGGAACGAGTCATGAAATAATGTTCTCTGTTGGGAATCAGGAGCTGGTGCATTTAAAGTCCTTTTTATGATTAACTATATAAGTAGCAGCGGACTGATGGGTTGGCTAATTTTCAGAAGAAAATGAAAAAGATTTTGGAAAAATCATTTTTTTAAAATTCTGAATTTTTTTAGATAAGGTTTTTTTTTTTAAAGACAACAATATATTTAAGCCTAGTATTAACTGAGAAAAATGTATGCATTTGTCTAGAAAATATATCCAATGATATACATTTTTCTGGTGGGTTAGTGCGATTCAGAAAAATGGCATTTTCCTTGTTTACATATGGATTTGAAGCATTTTCATCAAGTTGTGTTTTCAGTGGCTCCGAGAACCATTGTCATGTGAATGGACTCCCAAAACGAAACAAAAGTTTTAATGAGGCTTAATAGTCTTTTCACTGGTGTTTAATCTTTGACATTTTATATATTTATATTTTTTTTGTATATATTTATAATAAAATATAGTTTTCATGTATACATTTGATGGATTTGGGAAAGATAGCATGAGCTTGGCTGTTAAAATGTCCCAACTTCGATGAAGGGCCAGTGTTGAAAGACAACGATCTCTTAGCATCTGCCAGGAAGGAATCTCATCTTTACTCACTTGAATCTCCACGGGCTTCACTTCCAGGAAACAAATGTGTTTTTTGACCTGGGCTGTCGACCCTTTAAATTTTGTGAGTCCCATATTGATGAGTGACGTGGCATCGACTGGCTGCTGTATATGGGCCTGATCAGAGGCGATTGCCTGCTTTGTAACCTTCCACTGTAAATTAAAGCTTATGGCTCTAATAAATTTCCAAGGGAGCCAGAACCACTCTGTCAGCTGGTGACTTTTTGACATTGCTCTGCTCTCTCACAGTGATAAAGACAACTGCTTTAAATTAGCCCTAGGTTATTGACTCCTTAAGTTGAACAGAAGGACAAACGACAGAGTGGTGGCATGTCTTAAAGTGACTTTGCGAAGTGCCAACATCAAACATCCCCCCTCACTGTAATGACACTTCCAACAAGTGTGGCTTGACATTGTGCATCCTGCACTCAACCAAACATGAGACTGCACAATTCAGTGCCTCTTAGGAGGAAGAGAAGTCCTGATGTTGCATGATCATGTGCTGAATACCATATGGTCCAGGCACACAAGTGTTTTGGGAGTAGGGTTGCGCATACCAAGATTTCGTCCTTCAATGCCACTCGTGGAGTTGCGTCAAGGACTTGGCAATCTGATGCATCTGCTGCCATAGCACTGCCTGTCCTCTCCATGTCTTTGTGTGAGGTCACCAGAGCTCGGGAGAGAAGCGGATGGTGACATAGTTTATTCAGCACATTTCCTTGTTCCAGTTGGTCCTTTGTTCCGTCTTTTGTCCTTAAAGATTGGGTTCATATTTGTTTTATTTCTTCTTTTCATATCTTTATTTTCAAATGTTCTGTATTCAATGTACCAATTTGTCATGTTTCAATAGTTTTTTTTTTTTGTTAACTGTATATATCAATGGTTTACACAAAAACTTATTCTATTATCCATGTGCGACTAAGGCCCGGTTTTCAAGTGAAAACACAAAACCTTTGTTTCATTTTGGGCGTTTGTTTAAATGACTATGGCATTCAGAGCAACTGAAAACACGACTTTTTGAAATCTTTGGTAACACTTGGAGTTAATCTCTGAGTAAATGAGGAAAAAGCATCTTTTTGGAAATGCTTTGACGAGGGGTGGGCGATATGCCAAAGATATCATCTCACAATTTTTTTAATGATAAAATCAGGATCACGATTCTCTTTTACATTGATTTTTGAAATGAATTTGCAAGTTTCTCAACAGTGCAACTAAACCAGTTTCTGATTTAAAACATAGCCCCAACAGAAAAAAAAAAATCTAAAAACTATTAAGGCTAAAAAAAACCTTTCTGAACTTATTTTTTTTAAAATAGTTTTGGTAATTTTACCAACATGTTCTTAGCGCGTAAACATACCATAAGGTAAACAAAAACAATGAGAAAGTGACTCTTGAAACATAAAAACTAAACTGTTCTTGGCTTTCGAGGAAGCTTTCACATGAACATGAGAAGTGAAAAAAAAATTCCAAAAGAAAATGTCAAATATTTAAAAAAAAATACTTATGGCTTATTTGAAATGGGAAAAAATAACAATACCTACTGGTATAAAGGCAACTCTGCAAAATGGTATTTAACAGTCATTTTAACAGGATTTTAAGTATACCAACACGAAGTAGCTTATTGAAAAGAGTCAAATAAAAATGGACCAACTCCCGGTTTCCCCTTCAGCCACGCTTCCTGAATCCACAATCAAAACAGACACGCTCTTAATTGGCCATTGGTTCGTCAGGTGCACGTGAAACTTCTGACGCGTCTGTGAGTCAGCATAGAACTGCAACATATAGAGTGTGCTCTAGAGACTATTCAACCATCTCTCTACTTCGTCAGGTCGTCAAAATGTTGTAATCTTTCATCATCTAATATCTATATATCGCACACCCCTAGTTTGGGCTTTGTCTCCGTGTAAATGACAGGAATGTTGCTACTGCACATGGTTTGCATGAAAAAAATACAATAAATCAACAGCGCCAACTTCTGACCTGGCACGCTAGCTACATTGTTTTCAGCATTTCTGATAGTGATTTTCATCATTTATTTGTCAAGTGCATGCAAATCCATCAAATTTCTCACCACCATCTGTGGTTTACATGAAATAAACTCAAGTAAAAAAAAAAAAAAAAAAATCTATTATAATTTGTATTTAATTTGATTGCTTTAAAATAGAGGAAACTTTTAATTTTGTATTTCCAAATATTACACACTATGAATCAAAGCATGACTCAAATACACCATTAAGAATGAAGTAAAAGTGGGCCGTTTGTTTTTTCAAAGCTATTTTTTTCCCCCTTTAAGTAAGAAGCCCTTAGCCAAGAACAAAAAAAGTTAGTATCCACCTCTGCTGCAGTATATAGCCGTGACATTTGTGATCACTTGCTGAATGTCAAGACTCTTGCTGCAAGCCTGCTGAAAGCAAAAATCTTTCTCAGAATAAGTGCTTCCTCAGTATGACTTCTGCCTCTCTCTCCCTCGCCTCATTTGAATTTGGTGCTGAAGGTTTTTTTCTTTCTGCACTTTTTACATCAAAAGCACAACGTAGTAAAGGGGATGATGACTGGCTATTAATAGAGTGAGATCACATTAAAACTGTATGGCTTCATGGTTAGTTAAAGCATTTAGTTTCCTTTTGGAAATGTGTCTCTGACCTACAAGAGAAACCAGGGAACATTTTTTTTCCTTCTTTTTTTTGTAGACCTGGGACTTGTACTTAATGTTTTGTCAACAGTCGTATGTTCCTGAAACTCATGACCTGAAGGCTTGTGCTCTATTTCTAATTGACACAACGGATAAAATGTTTTTTTTTTTTTTTTTGTGTTTTTTTTTTTAAATGTCATATTTGGCTGTCTTTCTCCATACCTCCATCTGTTAATAGAGAATGCTATTGTTTATCATTGTCACGGCTCCAACTCTCTCCTGCCACTGTGTCCCATTTCTCTTCTCTTGGATGCATTCATAAGAAGGATCTTGAGTGCTTTTGTGTGTCGAAGAGTTTGCTGTGAATACTTTATCCCATCTTGGGCCCACTGCATACAACTTTGTTTGTGCTAGTGTGTCGTCACCAGTGTGCATTGCACATCCCGTGTGAGTCTATTCTCGTCCTCTTTGTGTGCATTAAGAGTAAGTGGAGCAGGAGTTAGGGAGAAGGACTGAGTGGGATTGTCTCTAGAGTGCCGCCGCTGATAATTACTGTAGAAACTGCATCTCCAGGGACGGTGGGCCAGCTGCCTGTCTGGCTGTAATATTGCCGTCCACCGCTTACTATTTTCCTCCAGGTTAGATAAGAAGCACTGGTATTATTTGTCACCTGTCAAGACCACGGCAGTATCATAGCATTCCATCTGATAGCATTAAGGAAGATTGGAAAGGACGGAAGCCATGTGTTTGTTGATTTTGAAGTATAATTTCCTTTTTAAACGGATTCATCATAGAGTGTTTCCTATCTACGTAGTGCTGCACGATTGATCTAATTGCAATTGTAATGTCAGGCTTTACGACTATATAACTGCATAAAAGTGTGCAGTTTGCAATTTAAATGTTAACATGTGCCTGCGAAAGTGTCTCTCTCCTGTGTGGAGTTTGTTAACATCATGCCCACAAGCTACACGTGGACACGTGACTACCTGGCGAGCAGCAGTGATGAACATGGAGCAAGAGAATAAAATCGACAAAGAAACAGGTCCAGTTGCTGGCGAAAAGCAAGCGCAACATGTAATACGTGGATCCAGGTACGGAGATGTTGAACAGTAAGGCTTGCTGTGTCAATCTTGCAAAACTAAAGTCACCCACAGCAACAGGACCAATTTATATCAGCACTTAAGACAGAAAATACATCAGAAAATACATCAAAAAAAAGAAACAAGCTGAGTAACGTTGAAGTGAAAACTCCCAGTCTCATTAAAACAACTAAGTATGATTACACAAACATTTGAAAGCCGGAGGACAAGACCTCAGAGAGATGCAGGAATGGTAATCATGAGAAGATCCATACATTGGATGAGATGATAATAAAAAATTCAATAATCCCAATGGAAAGGTTTACCAAAGTGAATATCTAATACCCACACAATTTTAAAAGAAAAACAATGCTGCTACATTTCTACTTTTTTTTTTTTTTTTTTTTAAAGTTGCACTGTACATTCTTTTAGACTTGAAAAAAAAAATACTAACAGAAAGCCTGTGAATTTACAACAATGCCACAATTGTAAATTTTTAACAAACGTGGAACTTTGGGGGAAAGGAGCATTTACTTAAACATTTTAGATTAGGGGCCATATACAGTTCAGTTTAATCTAGATTGGGCTGGACCAGTAGAATAGTGTCATAATAACCTTTAATTCTAAACTTTAGAGCCTCTTGTGGAGCCAGTTTTGACCCACGGTCCTTACATTTGAGAGGCCTACTTTAAATAACATTAGATGAACATAAGATCATAATGTCACTGTCGATTGTAATATTTTATGGCAGATTCTGGTTAATGCATAATTTCCGTTTTGGTTACCCTGAATCTGAACGGAGATATAATATCATGACATACAAAATAGGATATACCGCTTTGATCACAGATGTTCAAAGGAGTTGCTTATAGTTTGGTCCATATAGCGTGCTGCCTTATTTTGATGGCTAAGCTTCAGTTGTAATGACAACATATCCTGCTGAAGGTGTCTGCTGATCAAGCTTCCTGTTTTTTTTTTTTTTTTTTTTTTCCAAAAATAAATTTGAGCTCTGTGTGTTTTCTACATGTAACCTCACTTTTACAGCTGCTATAATTGAGCCATGCCTTACACGCATGACATTTTCATGAAATCTCTAGCATCAGTCATAGGTATTAGGAGCAATGCAGTTTTTTGCCAGGAAGTTATTTTTCTGCATCTCTGATTTACTGAGGCTCTGTGTTTTTTTTGTTTTTTTTTGGTAAGGTGTAGACTTTAAAATCTGTACAATATTGGAAAATCAACAATATTCATGTACTTTAATGGGAATTTTTAAGAAAAAAACATAATGCCACAAATTTTGAGATTTTACAGAATGCTAATCCATCAAATTTTTCATCATTTTCTGCATGATTTGATTATAAAATCCCATCTAAACTGCATCTAAGTTGCATATTGCTTAACTTAATATCAAAGACAAATAAAGAAAAAAATATTTTTTTGTCCGACATGGCAATAAAACATTTACAGTGCTGCTTAAAAATGAAAGTGAAGCCTTAGGCTAATGACAGCACGGGGAGCTAATTGGAGTCAAGAGCTTGCAAACCTCAAGTACAATCAATGAAATACAACTGGAGACAGATCATAGTGCTAGTTTGACTTCTGTAATATGTTTTTTTTTTTTTTTTAGAATATTGTTCCAACAAGGTATCTGATGATATGAATTATTGCTTTGAAAAACAGGTGTTATGATGTTTGTTCAAGAATTGTTGATTTCGATGACACTGGAAGGCTTTTGGCAGATTAAAGCTGCTCAACAGAGGACAGTTAGACAAACAAAAGATCAACATCTATTGGAGGAGCTGGGCTGAGGTCGCAATTGAATCTCAGGTTCCAATAGTACCTTTAGTGTTCATTTACCTGGTTTTCAGTGGCAACTGGAAACATCATTATAGCTTTGAATTTTACATATTTTGTCTTGTGACACTATGCCAATGTTGAACAGTGATGGAAGTGATCCTTAGTGCTGTCAGAGAGAACATGCAGTACAGAAGCCTTTCAGGATCAAGTTAGGAACAACTAACACATACTGGTTACTATTAGTCACAGGTGTTTTGGAGGTATGTGTATAAGAAACTTGCCACATGTTGCAATTGAAGTCTACAAAGACCTATGGTTGAGCCGAGCAAACTACTAATGAGTCGGAGGAACAGTGAAGAGAAAACATCAATGGCTGTGCTAGTTTGTTAAAATGTGCTAATGGAAGAGTTTGACTGAAGCCTGGATGTGAGGGTGTTAACAGTCCATATTTAATGCAGCGTGTCCCCATGTTTGGTATGTAGTAAAAAGTGCCATAGGTTTTTTAACATTCTATGGTGTTTAGCCCAAGGTAACTCTCAATGCCTGAAGGGCCTCCTCCAGCCACACCTGACTTCTCCAGGAAGTACTCATTGTTATTTTTGGAAGCTTATATATATATATGTATATATATATATATATATATATTTTTTTTTTTTTTTTT
>OMNM01063931.1:14427-25927 GCA_900302745.1 Parablennius parvicornis | reverse complement strand
GAAGGGGGGAAAAAAAAAAAAAAAAAAAAAAAAAAAACACAAAACTTCCTTTTAAAAGGAATAAACTTGCAGAACCAGACCCAGAGGTGGAGACTTTCTTTTGATCCATTGAGTTTCGAGGATAGGTGAGGAAATTAGAGGACAGGCTGGAATTCAAACGGTGGTTCGGGTAGGGAGGTTGGGAAAGTCACAAAGTCTGATCATGTAAGACTTCGGTGAAATGTGTAGTGCTCGCCAGTGGATTCTCAGTCGAATTGTACATTTGTGAGGCGGAGGCCATCATTCATCTTCTTCCGTTTGGGGAAATAGAGAAGGAGTGTCTTTCCCTGTATACTGTGGAAAAGCGGTGTTTTGAGTGTGGCCGGCCCTACGCTATTAAATGTGCTAATAAACGACAAACGTGAGCAGCTGATTGCTCATTTTTATTGAACAAAAGTGTTGAGGGAGCCAGTTCGATAACTTGCCATTTGCTGAAAATATATTGTTGCACTTCTACGCCGGCGAGCAATAATGGGTCCAATAAATGAAGGTCGGAGCAGCAGTAAAAACACCATTCAGTTACTGTATCACCCTGTCTCACACACACACACACACACACACACACACACACACACACACACACACACACACACACACACACACACACTGTGTAGTGCTTCAATTGTAGGCTTGAGGGACTTTTAGTTTGCATGTTCTCCCTGCCACACAGATTTTCTCTGTCTTGTAAGCCCCTCCCACAGCTAAAATACATTGCATTGACTGGTGACTCTGCAAAAAGGAGCTTTTCTTTTCCGCTGTCTCCTCTGCTTGCTCAAGTGGGATTGTTGTATTTTTCACTGTAAAAGAACCTTGAGATGACTGCGTTGTAAATTGAATGATGAAGCAGTCTACTTAATTGAATGAGAAACTATAACGTAAAACGTGTTTCTGTTTCATCTCGGTCTTCTTTTTGGTTGGATAGTAGTTGAAATTGACTCTGGAACATTAGTAAATATCATGGTGATGCAGTGATTTGACAACTCTGCTCATCTCTGATGTTTTTGTACAGTTTGCACGTTCTCATTGTGCATGTCTGGGCTTTTGTCATGTGATTGTGAGTATTTGCCCATGTCTGTATCAGTGTGTGTCTTCATGTTTTTTTTGTGATGGACTGATGACAAGTTGTTTCCTGAAATTGTCTAAACACCTGATGGGATCTGCTCTTGAGTGCGACAAAAAGGGTTTTCAAAATGAATGAATGAATCATTACAAAAATCCACCACTAAACACAGATTAATGTGTCACACAATTACACACACACAATCTATTATAAATAAACAGGTCAACATTGACTCTGTTGTTTGCGGGTTGTGGGTGTCTTACAAAAAAAACCAAACAGATGCTTATTAGAAAACAAATAAAGTTAAAATCGAAATGTTGGATTCTGCTGGCCGATAGCAACATAAATAAATTGAATCAGCTTCCGGGGGGAAGGAGGTAATCAATGTTTTGAAGAAGAAACAACAAAAAGAAAAGAGTGTAATGGAGGCTGGACAACAAAGAGTGCTGCAGCGCTGTAATCGGGAACAAAGACGATCCGTCACACGCCTCCACGAAGCCCTCGGAGCTCAGTAACAACGGCGGGGATTGGTTTGGGAGCAGTGACGAGCAGAAAGAGATAACTTATCAGTGGACATCAGCCGGACTCGGCCGAGAATCAACGTGTGTGCACGTCTAATGCACGTCCTCGCCTTCATGCAGTGTCCCTCTGATCAGCGGCTCCTAGTGATTATGCAAATTCACACACACGAGAAGATATATTGAGAAAAAACTGGAAGTTTCTGCAGCAATTAATTCACTAATCAATAGATTTCAAAATGTTTTTTTAGTCAGACTGATACTTTTTCATGCTCCAATTTGAATCATTGTTCTGTAAATCCTGGATTTAACATACTCTGTTCTCAATTTTGTTTTGTCTTTGGAACTTTATCACAGTGTCCCAATACAAGATCAATACATACAGATTTAATCCAAAGCATATTCATCCAACTAATTTTTCACAAGTCATTTGTAATTGTTATACATTTTCCAGTGAATTTGGAAAGTTTAAAGGACTTAAAACCAAAGAAATAATAAATGAAAGTTGAGAGCTAACTTTTAAAAGCATGTTGTAATAGAAAAATACTCTAAATATGTAACATGTTCTCAGAAATCTACACATATGCTCAGGTTGGAGGCATGTCAATGTCATTTCAACTTGTTCATATCTGACAATAAGTCTGGCCTCTCATCCATCAGTTCAAGCTGTGCAAACAACCAGTCATGTAATAATCATGTCCCGTTTCAAAGTAACAATCCCCACAAAGTAATAACTTGCCAATAGTGTAATAAGATGTTAGATCTATTGTTAAGAATGTAACAACTTATTACATGGTTTAAGTAGCATTTAAAAAATACCTAAAAAATGTAGTAACTACAGCCAATGATATTCTAATACATAAAAAAAAGCACTCCAGAGAGCTCAGACCTCGGTCAATTGGCGTTTTCAATGTTAAAATTTCCCAACTTCAATGTGTAGCCATGTCGTTAATCTGGATCGGATCCAGACAAAAATTTGGCAGAATTCAAGGCAACGATCCTCCAAATATACACGACAAATTTCAAGAGAATCGAAACAAAATTCAATGAGTTATGATTTTTTGAAACTCTAAAATGGGGTTTCCAATGTTAAAAATACTGACATTTGTCCTGTCCTTATTCTGGATCTGATCCAGATGAAATGTTGCACCCTACTAGATATGACCATCCTACAGATCACTGCATTTTTACAAGTCAATCAGATCTGATCTCCAAGAGATATGATTTTTTTTTTAAACTGTCTCAATGATAAGTAAAGGGGAAAAACAGAATCTTTGATATGTTTTTGTATCCAGATGTTTATCCAGATCACCTTCAAAATTTAATGGAATCTAAGTTGGGTCAAGACACATCTCCTGAATTTTTTTTTGGGACGATCTCGTCAGGAGTTTTTGCGTAATCCTGCTAACAAACAGACAGACAGACAGACAGACAAACCCTGGCGAAAGAAACATAACCTCTTTGGTGTAATAAGGCTGCATTTCTGGGATCTAAAAGATACTTTGGAGGTTTTGTGCAGTTTGCATACCAATAAAAGAGATAGTGGTTTGGCGAGTCAAACTCTGCAACACTGTCAATCATATTGCGAAAAAATCTTTTACCATTTTATTATCTTATTGACTTTTTGCATTCAGAACGGCCAAAATGATTATGTTATTAGCAGATATTGCATAGCTGGTTGTTATAGATTTTAATCAATGACTTTCATTTCACGGTATGCGTTTTGTGTTTTGCATTAATTTGTGCTCAGGGATGATTTATAAACAAATACAAGCAAGCATACATACAAGCTAATACATTAAATAGGCAGTTTGAAGTGGTCTGTACTGTTTAAGTGAGACTTTTAGTTCTAAGCCATCATTTTTAACCTGAATCCATGATTGAGATAGGAGCCATAGCTTTTATTCAAGAAAATAATGGCTTATTTAATGATTCTACTGCTTGCGTTTGGATGTTTACCGTCGAGCTTGTCAAGTCAGCAGAAATACTAAATGTTGGTAGGAGGGTCTCTCTTGTAATGTCTAAGTCTGGGGTTTGTTTCTGAATGAGCCATCTGTTCTAGATGCTTTTGTTTTTGTTTTTTTTAAATGAAAAAGTAACTTGTTGGCATTCGGTGGAGCCTAAATAAGCGCGACACCCTGTATTTTCTTAAAGGAATGAATCAACACCAACAAGCTCGACTCGAAACACAAAGACAAGAAAGACTGGTGACAGCCGGGCCAGTAAATAAATAAACAGCGCTGCACGTCGGAGACTTCTGAGACAAAAGCTGCCGTGACCTTTGTCAGCTGGGAAAGTGGCCTGGCCTGCGTCTTCAAGCTGCAGCCGGCGATGCAACAACATGCGGCCCGGAGGCGGGGAAGCAGTTGGGGTCTCCGGAGACCCTCTGGCCGATGAGTCAGAGCAGGAACCGGGGCAGACTCGCTCCTTAAACTTTCATATTCAGCCTTGAACACTTACAGTAGTCCCGTCTGCACAGTCAGACTTCAACAAACACTTTAGCAAAGGCATAAAGAGGTGCTGTATTTTTCCCCGACATCTGACATTTGCATATTGCATTTTCCCGTCTCCACCTCATGCAGTTTTAAAGAGGCTCTGCCTTAATGAAATATCAGTCACAGTTAATGCAGACGGCTGTTTGCAGCTTGGCACGAAGTGTGTCTGCAAGAGGAGGAGATTGTTTGGAGGTTTCAGAGGGTCACAGGAAAAACCCAAACACATTCAGATTTCACCACAGTTCATGCAAAAACTATAAAAACTCAGCGTTCGTTTCAATGATAGGGACAGAGTCAAAACTAATCGGATATTTTACTGCACCTAAATAAATGGAATATTATTGAAAAATTATCATTTGTTTTTAATAATTATTATATTTCTCAATTAAAATGAAAATTATTTAAAATGTTTTATTGTATAATTAGAAAAAAAAATCCTAAAAACATTTCCATATTACATTTCCAAATGTTTTGTCTTCTTAGGTCAAATGATCAAGGTGTTGATGCAACAAATTATTGAAAAACTTCAGTTTTTGTGTCTTTTTATTGCAGCGTTCCCACAGTGTTGCATACTTGCTTTCACACTAGAATATGTGTGCTGCCTTAAAGACCCATGAAATAAATGAAATAGTTTTCACTACTTATTTTTTAGTTGTTGGTGTTTTGGTTAAATATTCATTTAACTCTGGTCAGTGGCGTTTCTATATGTAAATACTTAGATAATGATTTAATTCCAGGTCTAGTGTTGCCACTAAATGCCAAAGTTAAGTGGGTGTGTATTAGCCACATTATGACAACCATATACGTGCTGATCCTGTGAAAAGGTCGGGCACTGATAAAAAAAACAAAACAAAAATAAGCAAAAAACAATTTGAAAAAAAATTAGGGATCAGGGAATTGAACCTGGGTTTATTGCTTCAGAAACAGAATTTCGATCACCCAATCACGATCAGAGTTATGCAATAATTCATACTTAATTTTTTTTAACACCATGTTACTTAGTGTACCACCCGATACCTCCAGTTTTTTCTGCGAAAACTAATTGTTTCAAACTCATACTCCAATAAATAATCGACATAAATCATTTGATTCTTAACTTAGCTGCTGCTGTTTGTTAGCTCGAGCAGCTAACGAGCTAGCATTTGACGAGTCGCTCCCGTGCTGTGAAGCAACGTCTAAATCAACTCCGGCCAATCAGCTCTGAGCTTCTTAATGACGTTAGTGGGCTTTAGGCTTCAAGCCCCACTGGGCATCAAATTCGCGTGAACTGAATGAACGGAGCCACAGCCTGAGCATGTGCACTTACACTTTACTGCATGCAATACACACTGAGTGGTGAGAGAGGGGCGAGCCCCACTCATTCAAACATCGGTGTGGCTCAGGGGGAAACAGCGTGAAGCAGCAAATGGAGGCCAATAACCAGGAAATACAGTCCTTGTGCAATTTAAGATGACGTTTTATTAACAGACAACAAAATATTGTAGATAATCTTAAAGAATTATTAACATATTTTACAAGCAGTCCTTTCTGATGACACCAGGTGGGGCTCAGCTCCACCTGCCCCTAATGAATCGTCGCCACTTACTCTGCTTCTCTGCATTTCTTACTGCAGTATTTCCACATCAAATCACTTCCTGTTCTACATTTCAAAGTCTCATGACTCATTCTGCACTCATGGGCGTGTCCTAATTCTCGAACCAATTGAAATCTTTTATGTGTTGACTGAGCTCCGCCTCCAACATGGTGACACACCTGGCTTTGGCATGGATAGATGAGATGTGTTCTAAATGACAGGGCTATTTCTAGCATTTCAAAAGTGTTAATCACACAAGTGTTTGGGAATTCACCACAGTTACATTTTCATTTTTAAATTTGACAAATGTATAGTGCATAAAAAGCACAATTTATCACAGTTCAATCTGCAGGAGTGGATATTTTAATAAATTGCAGATGAAATTAACTGTATTTTCATTGTTTCCCAGTCTTAAAAGAATTGATTTGAAAGACACTTGATGCTTTGTAAACAAGCATACATGACAAAACAACATAAAATGGGTCAAATCAAAACATTTTGTTGAAAATAACAGTCATGTAAATAATTCTGCTTTTTCTAGTGAATTAAGTTACTTTTTTATAAATGGTAATCCAGACATTTGAACAGTTAAATTCTGAAGCCAGACGGATGAGAGAAATGATCTGAGCAATCTAAAACCTTGAATCATTTCTCAGTGCAAAGCAATATGAAATCCGAACAGCGACAATAACTCTCCGGTGTCACATGAGCATGTTTTTTATTAATCTCGCTCTTTCATTCGTGTCCTTTCCTCAAGATATCACTTTCACATTGTGGTGTTTTAACATCCCCGGCTGACTGCTGATGGCAGGAGGTTAAGAATAAAGGGAATACACGGGAGTGCATGCGTACATATATGTTTTATGCATGATGCAGAGGAATGTGCAATCTGCACATGTGAAAAGGGACAAAGTCACAGTTTAATGTGAATCTTTCTACCTGGTGCACTTTACTCTTGCATGAATGTTATCTTTATGTGTGTGCATCAGGGGAAGCTTGAGTGAAGGAATCCAGTCTGCACAGAACGAGTGTTACACCTTCTGTACCTGTGTGTGTGTGTGTGTGTGTGTGTGTGTGTGTGTGTGTGTGTGTGTGTGTGTGTGTGTGTGTGTGTGTGTGTGTGTCTGTCTGTCTGTCTGTCTGTCTGTCTGTCTGTCTCTGTAAATACTATTAAATATAATATTGTATGAATAAATGTGGCAATACAGAAAATACAGAAAAAGAGTACAATACAGAAAAAGAGTAATAAGTCGTTCCTTCAAGTTAATAATGAGAGGGAACTGTATAATTTAATCACTGGCCACAACGGCGTCTTTGACACTGATGTACACACATTTTTGTGTTTCTGTGTGATCCCCCTGACCTTTGACCCCCAACTGATAACCAGTGTAAGGCATCTCAATGGATAGGGAATTGAAATCAGAACATTTAAGGGTTCCTTTTAAGGGTTCCTTTCACATCAGTCGGATTTTTTGACCTTTTCGTGACCCAGGCCTTGACCTTTGACCCGATCGCTCTCAAAATTCGATTCACTTACCATTAGCTCTCTGGACCATGTCCTTATGAAAGTTTTTTCTTTTTCTTTTCTAGTGTGGCCCATATTGACATGGTCATCAACAACATCAACATTTTTCAAAATTAAATATTTAAATTAGACCCAATACATGTTATGCTGTACAGGCTGATTAAAAAATCCCTACAGGGACAATGAAAACATATCTTGTGTTATTTAAGATTGTGTATTATGACATCCAGTTGGTCACTCTCATTCTTTCCTTTGATTTGATTTTAGGAATTTTTTTTTTTTTTTTTAAATCTGCAATATCTGCTATTATATCTGCCATTATAAGGCAGCCAGTGTTTCCACACGCTGCACAAGGAGCCCTTATACTTCACCGAGTACCTACCCCCCAAAATGTCTGTGCAGGCTGCTGAATATCATTCATGCTTTTGTCCCATAACTGTATGACAGCGTGTCATTAAGGGGAGTAACTGCACTTATTTTTTTCCACTTAAAGCACTGCATTGAGTGAATAATTGCGACATTGTATGTTTGTTAACATTGAGTGATTAATTGTAACATTGTATGCCAGCGGGACTGAGGCTCAAGGAGCTGCAGCAGAGGGACCAAAGAGCCGCAAGGGGCTCCGGAGCCGCAGAATGCAGATCCCTGACCAACAAACTAAATCAATGGAAGGGGGCGTGGTCTGTGTACGTCATCGCCACTTCAAACCGGAAATGCTCGTCATGACGCAGGACGACGCTCCAGCTGGGCTTCAAATGAGAAGAAACACAGGTGATTTTTTTATTTAAATTACTTCGTTCACACCTGTTTCATGGACCGGTCGTGGATGTGCGGAATAAACAGAGTGTTACTTGTGTGTCGCTCCCATCAGCGCTGTTATTCCCGGAATGATGTTGCTTGTGGTTGTGATTCTAACTATGCTAACTGTGCTAACAGACATCTGGTTAGAAAATCGCTGTCAATTCTCTCACAAAAACTCACTTTTATACTTCTTTAGCGAGTATATTCTACGATTGATTGGCATTTAAAGGTATTCCCATTCAATTCAATCAATTCAATCTTTTCCTCCTGTTTATGAGCTAAATGAGTGACTTCTTGCAGCTTTTCAAGCTACTTATAATGATAACTACTTTACTATTCTAACTTTAATTATCAACCCTTCGAATGAATATGTCCGAAAAGCAGCATATGTGAACATTGGAACACATCAAGACGCTAAAAAAGGAAAAGAAAGTACAATAACATCACAAATGAATAAAAATCGCCAACCAATCTCACTGTTTATTTATAAGCCAAAATTGTCTGATGTGAAATTGAATAAACAACAATATGCATATGAGCCTCTAATGTAGTGATCACTTCTCAGTTGAAATATTCTTATAATAATTGTTTTAGATGGCATTAATTTAGATTGAAGCATTTATACAATAATGTTCACGTTACAATAATAATCCATAACCAACTTTTCCTCCTGTTTATAAAAAAGTGAGATCTTGCAGCTTTTCAAGCCCAAATGAACATCTGGAACAACAATTACACCATAGATATATTAAACCTTCAAATGAATCCTGGACCTTTTAGCAGAAAATCAGCACATGTGCACGTTTTATCAGACTGAAGCAGTAAAAGGGAATTATTGTAAGTGGAATAAATGTAGAAAATCTGCATGTCTGTTGCAGATGGTCTGATTGCAGTCTGTGCCAGTCATTTGCAGGAGATAACTGAAATTATTCCGATTTGATAAATTAACACATTTTACAAAATTAAAATAATCATTTGACACCCGTAATTGTTCCATTTCTGCTGGTCACGGGCAAATAAATGTTATTTTTCTGAAACATTCAGACATGGAAAATCTCAAAGCAAGAGAAAGAGCAATATTTGGAAAGACATTTCAGCCCTACGCCCATTTATTTGAACTTTTACATACTGTTCACTTTCACATTCTTTTGGTAATCAGGTTTATGTCTACAATGTATTGCAGCCAGAAGACTCTCTCCCTCCACAAGCGGTGCAAAGTCTTCAAGTCTTTGTTTTTGACATCCCTCCAGCAGGTCTGACTTCTCCCGTCTCTGCTCGCAGCCATGATCTGCAGCCGCCGCTGCCCCCAGCTCTGCTCCCGCTCGTCTGCCTACACGCTGGCTCTGGGCCTCGGCTTTGTCACGATGGGGACCAGTCGCATCGTGCTGATTAAGCTGTCCGCCAATACTGGTAAATTACAACAAAACACAACTAATCTGACTCTTTGAGGAGGACGAGGAACCTCTAGGTTGATTCTTGGTTGACTTGTGATTGTTTCTCATAGAAATACATTTTGACAGTGTGTGTCTGTTTGTCTTTCTTGTGTTTGCAGAAAACAAGTATGACTTCCACCCTGCGTTTGTCAACCTGATGGCAGAGGCTCTCAAGCTCCTCTTCTGTCTGGTTATGTCTGCTCGGGTTGTACTTCGAGGTAAACGTCACAGTATTTAAACGGATAAGATTATCCAGGATTCTTCACCATCTCGATGTCATCTTTGCATTTCCGGGATCTGAGCATGCTCATGGTGATGTTTAGTAGTACTTAGTGTGAGAAATCTTCATAGAACGTGTATGTAAAAATCTGTCTAATTTTTTATGTTTGTTCTGAGCTACTAATAGAGATCCTGAAAGAAACTGATGCATTTAAATGCATTTTTTTTCACAAACATGTGGCATCTGAACCCTAAAATATATTATCTAGGTAATTTAATTTGCTTACACAAGATAAATGGATCTCAAAAGTGTGAAAAATATATATGAGAGAATTTTCTTCTTTGGACATTTCACATTAGTGGATCATCTGAATCCGATCCGTCTATCTCCTGTATCTGTTCTTCTGCATGTGCTCCCTCCCTGCACCTTTCTTCTTCTCCTCCTCTTACTTTGAAGCTCCACGATCAGCATCCTCTCTCCTACATACAAGCTGTATAACAGCTTCACAAGAAAAGATTCATGATTTGCCTGAACCAGCCATACCTGTGAGCTACAATAAATAGAGAAAGTTTTATGCCTGATCTTAATGTTAGTTTGTAACAGGGAGAACGAACTGGTTTTCCTGGTAAATAAACCCTTATGAATTTAAAAAAGAAAAAAAAAAAAGGATTGTTTTTCTTTCTTCAGAGGGACGATCATGCCGAGAGTTGGGCTGGGCCTCCAGTAGGTCTTTCCTCACCTCCCTGAAGTGGACCGTCCCCGCCTTCCTCTACTTCCTGGACAATCTCATCAGCTTCGATGTGATGATCTACCTGCAGCCTGTAAGTTCAAAGGTCACAGTTGGAGGTTGAATCTCAACAACACATTTTTCCCTCCATCACCAACTGGTGATTATCACAATACAAGGAGTATGTCTGAATTCTCAAACCTTCATCAACACTGCATGTGTCTTTTCCATCCTCATAGCTTACATTCATTAACAAATTGTCCTGTTTGTTACTGACTCAGCGGTTTTGATCTCCCCGCTGTCGTTCTCAGGTCATGGCGGTCCTGTTCTCTAACTTTGTCATCCTGACCACGGCCGTGCTCTTCAGACTCGTCCTGAAGTAAGTGGCTGATCAGATCAACTGTACGGACAGTGTGTGTGAGTGTGTGTGTGTGATTTTCTTATGTTTGGTGTCACTGTTTCATCTTTTTCAGTGACATTTCGTACCAATACGTTGGACAAACTTTATGAATTTATTGTACTGGCCTCAATTCAAGCAGCGTTTAAGAAAAATGCACTTTTAATAAGGTTTTTTTTTTATTTTTGATACTCATTTTTTTCAACCATTTAAAAAAAATGATTTGAATATTTTCTGTGGGGGGAAAAACAGAACATGAATTTTTCCTGTATTAAGAGGATATATTTAGATTTTCAAGACTTCTGTATGCTAACATTGTAAATAGTAAAACAGAAAATACCTTAAATAACTTCAGTTTTTGTGTAATGGAAGGAAAATGTATCGACCTCATGAGGAGAAAAATAGTTTTCTATACAAATGTTTAAGATGAACATAAAGACACATTTGAGTGAGTTGAAAGGATTTCAGTGTGCGTTAATATTAAATGAATAAAGAACTATAACTTGTAGATATTTATACATTCGTAAAACAAATTAAAAAAGTTTTTGTTGTACTTGGAACCAGCCTCCAGCCAATCAACTCAGATAATGAGAAATGAGAAAAACACATTGTACGCTTTGGGAAATTCTACCAACAAATCAAAATAAATCCTATACATAAAGAGTTCATTAATAAACCGGATATATTTGAATTAAAAAAAAATATTAATTTA
>OMNM01063929.1:6923-27101 GCA_900302745.1 Parablennius parvicornis | reverse complement strand
AGGGAGTCACAGTGCAGGTTGTTTGGACTGTGGGAGGAAACACACACACACACACACACACACACACACACACACACACACACACACAAACACACACACACACACACACACACACACACACACAGGTATAAACAGAAAAGTAGCCACATATAGTCAAAGTGCATGTTGCATGTGGTTTCCATCAACACATTGTCTCTTCCATGTAGCAAATGAGCAGCCACATACCAACATACCTAAACCTACATACTTTCAAAATAACAGATACAAATCTTAGCAACAGCAACCCTAAAACAGCAAATAGCCATCCATGTTTAGAATTTCAACAATAACACACACACTCCAGTATATGTATTACTTTTGTGGTATTTCATATTTTGAGTACTGCATGTATAGATTTTTTGTTAGCCAAGGAGTAAACATTAGCCTGGTGCCCTGGTTTGTTTTATCTGATATGAATCTAATGATAATTTGTCAAACAGAATAATCACTCTTTATATTGAAGGAAACAGTCATGCTCAGTATATGAAAACGTGTGTGACCACTTTATGATGCTTGTTAGACTTACATCTTGTTGTTTGATGCATGAGTAATTTAATGAAGTTTCCACATGCTCAATTTTTTTTTCACTCAAAAATGTTGTTGAGCTGATGTCTCTTTCTGCTCTGCACCCTGAACCAGCTGAAAAGCTCATCTTGTCAACCTGAGCCTGCCACAACAGGACCTTTGATGTATTCACTGGTAAACATCGGATTACTCATTTCCTGCAGTCTACATGTCCATAGTTTATCTCACTGTTTTATTGTTACTGCTCTTTGTTACCATTAGTTTATACATCCATTCATTTGAGAACAGGTGTGACAGCTGCTGAAAATATCTAACATCAGTAATGAATCCAATGAATTCAATGAATCCAACTACAGCAACTTTTGATGAATTTGGGTGAATAAGTGACTGACAAGAAGAAACATTGTGCGAACTTCAGAAGTCAATTTTGCATGTAAATTTGTGAGGCTGAAAATGTTGAAGGTGATTTAAGGTGATATTGTTAAAATACATCCAAAAAGCAAATACCTATTAATAGCATGTCAATATCTTAAACTAAGAATAGTGTTGAACTATTTACTTGAAAAGATACAAAGTTGGATCTGTTTTTAACTATCAATAGTGAGCAATGGAAGCAGAGTAAGATAGTAAACAATATTTTTTTTTTAAAGAAGACCTGTTAACCTACACTTTTCTCCGTCATTGCATTTAGAAAAGTAACAATATGAAGTTAGTACATTGAATTGAAAATGGCAGAAAGCAGCATTACTGTTTCAGATACTATACTACTGCTTGGCGGTCAGTACAATTGTGAAATTCAGTATATGAGTACAGCCATGCACTCATGCATGGTCCGTATTAATATAGTTCAGTAAACTGGGCATTTGCTCCTAAAACAGGCAATTACAAAGACCACAGCAGCCAATACAGACTTGGCATATTGTGTGTGAGTAACTGTTTAAATTTTCATTTTTGAACGTATTATCATTATTTCACCACAGAAATGTTTTCACGGTGTGATCAATGGCTCTATTATGTCTACACAATGAGGGATTCAAATGATTGACCGCATGGAAGTAACTCACTTCTTTCAGATTACATTTTCAATGAAGTGTGTGCGCAGTGGGGTAAGACGGTGAAGTGGGTGTCTGTCCTGGTCCCTGTCCCAGGCTGTGCTCACCAGGGTCATAAAGTTATCCAGTGTCACCACAGGACTATTGGATGGCTGTCAGCGTGCTAAATTAAAAACCGCAAGCACGCAGCGTTTAATTTCAGTGTTTTTACCCCTAACGGAGAAGGACTGCTCGCATATGGTGCTGGGAACCGTGTGTGTGTGTGTATGAATGCATGCATGTGTGTGTTCCTGGTAATCTTTTTACAAATGCCCCCCCCCCCCGTATGAAGTATTCGGCTGCTTTTCTTCGAATGGGAACGGAGCCATGCAGACTGATCTCTGAACATTACACAATTCATCATGAAGTGAGTATTCGTCTCTTGTGAAACAATCTTTTTTTTTTATCAAAATACAATAAACTCCCGATGAATGAACAAGCCAAGGCATGACCCATTCCATCAGCAAAATCCCATTTAAATCAAATTAATCCAAATGACAAGACAATTCAGACTGACCCCTGACGAATTGAAGTAAATTAAAGAAAGAAAGCACCAAGAATGTAATAGGTCTTTCGAGATAATTATGTGTGCGCATAGATTAGTATACTGTTAGTAAACTCAGTAAACAACAGTTATTTAAAAGGCTCCAGTGTGATTAGTGATTTAACAGCAGGAGAGTCGTTGACCAAGTTGTACAGTTTACAAGCTTGAAATTAAAAATAATAACCTAAAGTGGTCACTGTTGAGCAATCAAAGTTAGGAGTAAGAATTTTTATTTTTTTTAACTGAAAGTCACCCAAGCATCAGGGAAGAACATCTATAAATTCTTTTTTTTTTTTTATTAATGAATAATCAGTCTTATGTTTATTGTGAGAAGCTGCTGTGATAATGTAGATGTGAACTTTTTATGTACTTTGTGGCCTGCACATTCATGAACCATAACAGAGCTTTCATCAGTAATCAAATATATTAACGTTCAGCCATTCCAGACATGTGGTATTACTTTGACCTCTATTGTAAAGAGCGCAAGCACAATGGAGATGCTGCAGATACCCTCTAAATGACCATCGTAATGTGAAAGTGAAGAGAGAAATGAAGGTGACCAGACACTGGAACTGAGGGAATAAAATTGTGATGACATAAATTCTAAACACAGGCTTCAACAAAGTGTCGTTAAAGGCTACCCTTTCAACTGAAAGAAAGGAAATGGCATAAAGCTGAATCGGATGAATGTTTCACCCAATTCTGTACATTGCATTAGTCTAATAAAACCTACATAAAAAAAACAAAAAACAAACAAACATTGAAGTACCTGAGATTTCTTGATTGTCATTGATAGTTTAGGTCATCAGGTATAACTTGTACATGCAGTATAATGCACTGAATTCATTTATTTAGTGGTAATCATAATTACATCTGAAATAAGTTTTGAAATTAAAAAGACATGGATTTGCGCACATCAGTGTAAGTGTTGTGACATTGCATGTTCTTCCTTTGTATGCATGGATTCTCTTTCATTGCCCAACAACATGTAGTTAGAATTAATTTTAGACTGTGAATTGTAGGTAAGTGTGAGGGTGTGTGTGAGACTGTGTCTGCCCTGCATTGACTCTCCAGGATGTACCCTGCCTCTGCCCTTTGTCAGCTGGGATCCGCTTCAGCACTATGCAACCTTGAACCAGATAATGTGTTGATAAGATGGACGGATGAAGTGACTGATGGCCGGGTATGTAACTTTAGTATGTAACTTGTGATTGTCCCGATCAGTGAGGTTGTCAAAATCATTTATTTCTGTATTATTGCATCAATGCTGTAACATATTAGTTGCCCTGCTCTGTGTTTATTTGTTAAAAGATATTGTCAAATCTTTAATATTTAGTATTCTTAAAACAACAGGATTCAGGAATTTATCATTAGAGGAAGCAGCAACAAGTCAGCTTATATAAACTAAGAATATAAGAGCATAAAAAGAAAACAAGCTGACATGTCTGAAGATGGATAGGTCATATTTGTTGGAAGCTATTTAGGAATCATGCTTAAGCCACAGTAATTAAGAATCATACATAATAATTAATATTTGAAAAAAGACAACAATAATTTAAAACAAGATAATAACTGACCTTATTTTACTGTGGGCCTCAATCTGTTAAGGAGTCGAAGACAAATTCTTCGAGTTTGTTTTTTGTTTTGTTTTGTTTTGTTTTTCTGAGAGCAGAAAGAGATAAAACTTGGATTATGGAATCAACTTCTCTTTGTAATAATGTCTTTCTCAGACATTACCTTTCCAAGTCTAGTCTCAATAATCTCAGCAACTATCTTAACTGTCAGCTGGGTTATTTTTTTCACTTGCAAAAGAAATTTCTGTAATGATTTAATTTTTACGTTGAAAAAAATTTTTTTTTTTAATGTATATATTTTGTAGCAGTTTTAGCCAGCCAGCCCTCTTGTGTTTACACACTGTACGCTATGACGAAACGTATACCATACACAGTAAATCCCTGACAAATTGCTGTATAAAGTGTCTCCTCTCGGAATGTCTACGCAGGCATTATCACAAGTCTGGTTCAGCTTCAGTGTATCAGATAGCAAAGATGAAGTAGAACGTGAAACGAGAGTCTTTCCCAGGTCATTATGCTCAAATAAAAACAAAAGCACAGAGATTCAACTTCTATACAGTAGTTTAAGATTAGTATACATACTCTCTATTTGTTATATCTTGAATATATTTGTATAGTTCTTAGCCAGTGTCTTCCTTCATTTCACATTCAGTCTGAAATGACATTAAAAAACTTTGACAATTCTTTCCTATAGCTGTGTTGGAAGCAAGGGTCAAGAATGTTGTATTTGATGTACAGGTTTTGTTGAGTAACAGTGTTGCATGCCACTGTTAGTTATTATAGTTCTTATACCTCTTGATTTTATTCTTTTATTACGTAGGCATTCACTGGCGGTCGGCAAAGCAAGAATTTCATTGTACAGGGAAACGTGTTTCTAACTGCACATATGACAATAAACACTTTGAATCTTGAATCTTGAATCTTGAATGGAAGGCATTAGTGTCTATCATAATCTATCATAGCCTGGGAATCATTTAATGCAGAAATAGTTTGATTTATTTCCTTGAGTAACTTCTGTTGATTGTAAACATCTTAATATCAGATTCTTATTATGTAAACACAATTTGCTTCACGTTAAACTTTTCCTGAAATGGGAGCCATACAGTTTATTTTTTTTCAACAGACTGAAATGGTGTGAAATGCTGACTGTGTGCTGTAAACTATGACAGATAGATTATCATCTGACATGGTAAATCCCTCACAAATTCTTGTATGGAGTGTGTCCTCCCACCATGTCTACAAAGACAAATCAGAAGTCTGGTCCAGCTTCAGCATATCAAATAGCCGGGATAGAAAGGGGGGACATCCTGCAGTTGACTAAAGTGAGTGGAACCATCTGTGGGGCATTACAGCTTCAGTATGCAGTCCTTGTCCTCAGCTGTATGAAAACACACACCAGTTCCTCTACGCTGACCTGCCCAGCCTCACTATTTATTATTTCAACCTGAGACGGAAATGTTTGGTAACTGAATCTGCACTGGACTGGCAACTGAGTTGACTGTATGTTTCTACAGAAGATGAGATGCTTTGGATAGGTGTGTCCAGGAGAACTGGTAGCAATTATGGACCCCTTGAAAACCACTCATTTTAGCCCCTGTGCAGGTGTTTAACCAAAGCAGTGAAGTTAGTGTGTTACCAGTGTTGAGAAAAATAGAGTAACGGCTTACTTTGACACCACTACATCTCGTACTGCAATTACTAACGTTTTGATGAATCCTTACCTTTTGACAAATGAAACAGTCAATTTGCAGCTCCTAGATAAATATTTATCCATTATCTGTACCATCCATCCATCCATTATCTACCAATTTATGCAATTCATTGTCACAGAGCGCTGGAGCCAATCGCAATTCCCAATGAGCATCCTGGAGAGATTACCAGTCCATCACAGGATAAATGCACAGAGACAGACAATCACACACATTTACAATCACATAGTTACAATAAAAAGCTAACATGTATGTATTTGGACTATGGGAGGAAAGTGAAGTATCACGAGAAGAAAAAAGTATGCATGCACTGGAAGAACATGCAATCTCCACACAGAAAAGCCTAGCTTGGATTCGAACATACATACTGCATTCTCCTTGTGAGACAAACCTGGCAACCACTCTTCCACTATAAACGAAACAGGTTTAATTTAATGTCATGATTCTTTAGTTTAACTGTCTGCAACTGTCTGCACGTTGCTATTTCATCTTTTCATGTTCCTTCATTATACCACTTTTTTTCAATGTAGTGTATTAGTAGCCGAACCATGTCCCACTCATATATAAGTACATACAAGACTGTTTGCAGCTGAAACTATTGGACTTTACCAATATAATACGTTCAGCTCAGCTAATCAGTAAAACACTGCAGCAAGACTGGCTATTTTACTATAATTGTAGTACATTTTACAGCCAGGTTATCAGTGAGACACAAAATACATTAAATAAAATAAAGTGGAAATAGTACTGACTTCCATTTTCATTAATTTTGTGTGTGTGGGTGTGTCATTTTGTTTTTGCAGTTAGCAATCAGGAGATTTAGGGACATTTGTGTGATCCTAAATTCTCAGAAATGTGTAGCTGTGCATCTTGAATAAGCAAGTGTAACTCAGCTCTGCTGAGTGTTTCTTCAAGTTTTCTCAACTTCCCACCCTTCCTTTGTGTCAGTAGTGGTGGGGCAGCAGCTGTTTGTGACATTAAGGGCTGTGTTTGTCAGCACATCTCAAGGCTGTCAAAAGTGTGTGACTGGCAAGTGTCTCCTTCTGCTGTGGTCGGACTAGTGAGTCACATGAAGAGTCAACGATAACAAACAAAACAAAAAAAAAAAAGATCAAGAGAAATAATCCTGGCATCTCCTTCTTGTTGTCTCTCACTCTTTCTCTCTCTTTCTGGTTTTCTCTTTAACTCCACCGGTTTCTTTTCCTGGGGGCATTTGTCACAGGTGGCTTCGGTGTGTGTCTGACAAGGTGTTGATTTATATACACAGCAGGCGCACCACATGGTAACTTGGACCAGGCAAGAAAGGGCAATAAAAATAACACCCTGTGAGTTAACTTGGAGCAGAAAGCTAAAGAAGGAGAAAGGGAGGGGCATTAACTCAATAAACATAGAAAGTTAGTGCAAACTTCTTTTTTTTTTCAGTACATGAAGGTTACTCAGTGAGAGTGAGAACCTGAACACATAACGCATATTCACATACAGTGATCCCATACTGATAGGTTTATTATGTTTAAACTGCTGGTGTAAATGTGCTGCTTTATTGCACTTGACAATTATCATTTAACTGTAAGCTATTTTTGTATTAAATGAAAAGACAATTTGAGCCTTTAGCAGCCTGCTAATGCTGTATTATGAGCATTACTGCAGAAGGAAAATGCTTAAAAATCTGCACAAACCCAAAGGTCATGTAAGACTCCAAGCAGGTCATCCATCTAGCTTAAGAGCAAATGAGTGGTCAGCCATTTGAGGACAATAGCCACAGTGTCCGTTCTGCTCTGACCTCTCACACACGGCTGGCCGGCATGGAGAAAACATCCACGGCGCCGTGGGAGGCCTCTGCCACGATGCTGGCCTCTGTGACACTGTCCATGCATCCTGTTGCTGTCATGCTCTCGCTCTCTCTTTCATGCATCTGTCTTTATTCTTTTTCTGTCTTTCCCTCCCTTTTTTTTAATTTAACCCACATAATAAACCTGCCATTGCAATTGAGAAACAGTAATTAAATATTTTTAAGATAAACTAATCCAACCTAAGTAATCATCTCTGTGCCTCATCTATATGCCTCATCGTGACACTTTTTTTTTTTTTTTTTTTGTGATGGAATCCATCAAAACTTTTCAGCATGTTCTGCACACTGAACTCCACAATTCAGTTGTTCTCACTAGCAATACAGACACATTGAAAAACAAAACATCGGACTCAGCAAAGACAACCTGCACAAACTCACCAAAAAGAAATGACCGGTAATGTAACTTTTATTCAACATCAAAGCACTTTTTGATGAGGACCCCGAGCTAACGCACAGCTGCTTTACTCCGTCTGCTGTGGCTCTATTGTTGCAGCATTAAGAGACATTTTGATTCAGATAGGTGGAAACCAAATCAATATAATATTTTTGTATGGTGATGTAGTCTATGTTTATAATCAGTTGTCAGCACTACAATTAACAGAGGAAATATGAGTCTTGGAAGGAAATAAACAGAAATCCACTGCTAATAGCTATCCCACAAGAATGCTTTATTTTTCTTTTTGTGTTAAACCACATAGTACACCGCTCAGCCAAACTACTGACTGAACAGAATGGACAACAAAACAGTCAAAATGACCTGAAAAATAAAAAGGAAAGCAGAACCAAGAAGGTAGGTACGAAAACAGGTCACTTAAGCCAGAGAATGTGTTTGCTTACAGCCCATTCACCTCCAAAACAGGGCGGGGTGAACAGGATCTATATATAACTGCAGTGAGGGCACTTTGGTGTGGCTGCTCATCTCTCTGCCCTATAACTGACTCCAACTCTATAAACTACAGAGGTACTAAAGTGCAACCGCAGTTTCCCGTGAGCTTGCATTAAAGCTCAAGCTTAGAAGAGGTGGAAAGTTGTGCCTTTTCTTTTTTTCACAAACCCCATCATGAATCACATATTTGTCAATTAGCAACTTAACAGACATAAAACATATTTTCTCCCATTAATTGTTTGGCCTAAATGCACTGTTTGTTTTCAGACTTCATTAAAAGTCATGACTGAAATATTTCAGTTGTTTTCTTTATTTTAGAGAGTCGCTGTTATTCTGACGTAAATTCTAAAAAATTTGAAACTTTTCAATAATGTTTGTGTTGGACCTATAAAAGGGCTCATTGGTTTGAAGAGGCATAGCAAATAAAAATATATTGTTTCTTTCTACAACTCCAGCTTGCCCGAATGAAATATAATTGCAAAGAGGCCACGGCAGTGCTTCAGTTGGAGCCCTGTTGGTGATTAATGGGTGTGAATATGACCCTGAACTTGATGGCTGATCTTTGTACACTGGAGGCCACATACAGAAACCAGAAAAAACACATGCACACCCCATAGAAACCATGAGAAATAAATAGCTCATGTGTGAGGGTGGTGAGTGTGTACAGACTGCGTTGCATTTCTGCCTGCATGTCATTCTGACAGAAATTCAGACCATGTTACTGGAAAAATTACTGATGCTCAGTTTATCTTTGGTATTTGGTATTGACTACTTCCTACAGTTCGGCACAGGAGAAATGCACATTACTTAATTCCAATGTTGGATGCATAAATGCCAATGTCATTTTGGTCCAGTGGCAGACGTCTCCTGATGATCAGGCCATCCATCAGTAGGAGTCAGACTGACTGCAAAGCTGTGGGTCAGCTTACACCAAGTTTCACACCATGGTCCCTGTCTACTTTCCTATTTTTATCCTGATTAACTTCCTCATTTTCATATAAATGTGTCACTCCTACCTGCTTTTATACTGCTGGTTTACCTTTATCCATTCCTTGTTTTTTTTTTTTTTTGGGTTGTTTTTTGTTTTTTAATCTCTCTGTAGGCTTCTCTACTTCTTTTTTCCTCAGGCGCCATCACTTTTTCCCCTCCTCCCTCCCACAGGCTGGGCAGTAAAACAGGAGCAGACTCATGGGAGACCATTAACCACGAGAAACGCTGCATTACAGCTCTGCTGCAGAGCAAATGACTGCAAACTCTTTTACACAACCACTCAACAAATATGGTGGACCGGCACCGATGTGCCTTGTGACACTGCAGCCAAACCCAGTGATGAATCATAGTATTATGTCAAAACAATTATCAGATAACTGTAAGGCGTCTTTGGATATTGTGTTCTTTGATATTCTTACATTATATTACAAAAGCTGCACAACCTTGTACTCAGATGATTTTTGTAAATCCTTGCCATTTTTCCTTTATTGATTACATCATGTATTGGCATTTCATCTTTTCAATATTGCAGCATAGTAATATTTAGCATTGACTTCAGCGTGTTTATCAGTAACTTGAAAGTGAAACATCTCCCTATGCATTAAAAAAGCAAACAAACATCTGAACCCTGTCCAACTGGAAAACTCCTAATGGAAATATGGGAAGTTTGTGAAAGTTCAAAAGAGGTAATGTATCTTCACAACATTACAACAGCATTTTAGAGAACAAATAGCTTTCATGAATGATACATTGTCATAAAATGTCACAATTAAGGTGAAAACAGTTTGTTTTAACTGAGAAGACATTGTTTCCCAGCAAACATAAACAGCAATAGTTCCATAGTGTAGAATCAATGTTCAATAATAACAACACCTCAACAGGCTCACTATTACCTGTGTGCTGGTTCATATGTGTGATAATAACTTTGTGTTTTTATTGCAGATTTTCATGGTGGGAACTTCTTAGCTGTATTTTCTTATTGTGTGAATACTACTAAATGATATATTGACTTTTTATGTCTCCATTAATTCCCAGTTATAATTTTAGGAAACTTATTTCAACCTGTGCAAAATATATTTAGTATATCTCAGCCTGTACATACCTGTTAATACAGTGGACCAACAAAGTTTGGACATTTTCTTCTATAATCGATGGATGTGCATATGCAGCATGTTAGTGTTTTTTTATGGTGATGTTGCACAGGTTGAGGACAAGACAATTATTTAGTGTTAAATTGTCATGAAATGTTTGTTCTATTGTATTCTATTTCTGTCTTGAGTTCGAGCTCTTCACCATGATTAGAATTAAAATGGTCTGGACGAATACAAAAATTCTCAGCTCTCACCCCAGTAAGGACAGCTGCAACGTGGACTAAACAAGACCTCTGTCCCCCTGCCTCTACCTCAGCCACACACACAGATGGGATTTTCTGTCCCCCACATGGCTTTAGCTGGATGCCGATTTTGCGTGTGGTCCGTAAGGCAATGCCCTTGTTATGAGGTGCTACATGCTCAAGACACTTACTTCAGGATTCACATGAGAGGGATGCCTCCACGCACGCACACACACACACACACACACTCAGATCATGCACACACACTCAGATATGAAAGCAGAGCTTTCATAAACTCAAATTAGTTAGTCCTGTTTAAGATAGAAAGACCAGTGAGGGCAGAATCAGTATTGTTACTCACTTCCTTCATGACATATTCAACACGTGATTCCCTCAGCCTTGTACATAAAACCCCAACACTCAATGGTAAAGATCAGCTACAATGGCTTTTATAATGATGGATCTAACAGAGCAAGCACATGCACTCACTATTTTGCAATTTTTTAGCTGAACTACCAGAGTAATCAGATCTTTTGGTTTCACCTGGTAGATATATAGTCTGCTTTCCTGCCTAAAATGAGAAACACATGTTCCTGAAAAATGCTACTTTATAATAAATTGAAATTACACCCAGCAGTATTTTGTTTTTACTTGATAATGTAAAACAGTGCTCCAACTGATTTGTCCAGACAACTGATAATGACAACATCTGCTCGACTGCAGGTAAACACAGGTGTTAACTTCCTGACCGACTGTTCAATAAAAAAAGAAGAAAAAAAAAAACAGTGTCTCCCTTTGTGGACTGTATCAGGGATGATGAAGCCATCACGGCTAACATGCCAATTACAGGCCTCCTGCTGAAGAAACCCAATCTGCATGCCACTCAATTAATTGAGTCTTACATTGTGGAACACAATCCTCTGGTTACAGGGCTGTTCTTCAGATTGGTTTCAGAGTAGAAGAGCTTCATAAAGATCAATCAGATAGAAATGTGTTGCGACACAAGTGTGTGTGTGCATGTGTGTGCGTTCGTACGTACGTGCGCACAATGTAATAGAGCTGCCTTGACTGCTCCCTAGAGACAGGCTCGACACCAAATCTAAGAATAGTCCTGGCTGCATTACCACCAGTTGGGAGGAAGATTGGGGGTTAGTGGGGAGGACAGGCAAGAGGCAAGAGGGCAAGTGACACTATGCCTCATGGGAGATGACAAGTAGACACAGGAGCCTTCGTCCTTCATTGGACATCTCTTTTACCTGGGATAGATATACACCCATGACCTAACCAGTGACCCCTCTGCCCTTTCAGAGGCAGGAATGCACATGCACACAAATTCTGGTTCCTCCTGCGCCTCACACATCTGACACAGGCCGTTTGAAAACTCAATTCCTGTCTTCACACTAAGTAAACAGTGAACTACGCTTAAGATGTCCATTGTCACAGGGCGTGCGCCTGTGAATTGTGGAGGTGTAGGGGTGGAGAAGACAAAGAGGCAGAGGACAAGGAGAGGGTGAAGATCGGTGAGGAGGGAATTGGGGGTGGAGGTCCATAATCATCAGGAAGTAGGACAGCCGGAGTGCTTTGGGCACATCCTTAACCCTTAGATTCATGAAGACCTCGGGCGATTATCACTGATTAAAGGACTGGGCTGCAGTCTATATTACTACCTGGTTGCTGCTGCGGCTGTCATCTCACTGGTATTTCTTTTTCTATTATAGCCTGACAGAGCTCTATTTATCTGGTGTTTTCAGGGTCTCTGTTTGACGACAGATGGATGGACAGAGAATCACAGAGGAGCTACAACACATCAGTGGATGGCAAATGTTGTGATCCATGTTGTTTACATGTCACACAGACACATATACACAGTCTTCTCACATGTCAGGTGAGAGGTTGTGACCCTGCACTAAAGGTCCTGTTTCCTTTTACATTAAATATGGCGGTGGCATCGAGGATACCTGAAAGGTTCAGTAAAAGAAACACTGCCTTGGGATACCGGTAAAAATAAGCACATGGCAACAGGCTAAGAACTAAATACATGTGTGTGCGGTTTTGAATGTGTTTCTGTGTTGACATTATGAAAATTGAGACATGAATGCCTATGTTCAGGTCAGAAAAACAGCCACTCGGAAGGTGGTGCTACAGCAATATCAGTGATGATGCCTGATAATCACCTGTCATTTGAGATAATTGGGTAATTGAGGTAATGGGTTTCACTGTGGTCCCCTCGGCTCATCATGGCAAACAGGTATAGACTGCTATATTTGTGCCATCTACACTAGCTGTCCAGTGGCATAAAAGGATGAGCTGGAAGTAATAGCATCTGACTTTGTTTTAATTTCAGCTTTGGAAAGCAGACACACGATAAAAGAGAAATAGTGCATATGGAGACAAAGGCAAAATAAAAAAAAGGATTCAGAAGAGGAAAATAGAAAAGGAGACAATAAACCAAAAGTAATGAAAAGAATGAGAAATATGAATCTATATATAAATACAAAAGAGATGCTTTGCCAGGTGGTTAATGGGGCCTCGGGGTTGCTCAGTGTACAAAAGACAGCACATTACAGGAACAACGTAACATTAAGGTCCCATCATCATTTTAGATTTAATGACATGCTGCGTGTTGTCCAACTGCATTCAAGCCATTTGTCTGCATAATATTGTTGCCCTTACAACACTCAGAGCCGAGTAAATTCTCCCCGTGATCAATCTCACTGTCTTTATCGCTCTCTGGCACACGTATCCACATTAACACACTCAATCTGTTACACACAAGGATGAACTACCATTAGCATACACTTTTCATACACAAAGGAAGTTTAAAGGGTATTAAGGACATTTGTGCACAAAATGTATGATGATGCCAAATAACCATTTTCTCATACTGTATGTATCCCTCTGGTGTTGGATGCTTTAAATGTTACAGGGGACAATCATTTTTGGGCATTTACCCAACAGCCTTTGTCCTTCCAATAACAGTTACACAAATTTAAACCATTTGGATTTTCTGTCCATTCAAGGAAGAGACAGTGATGCAATCACAGCACCACAATAATACATTTGATTCTATTAATGAGTAAAACATGTCACTGAATGAAGCTTAATTCAAAGTCTTAAATTGTTTATCACTCCAGAATCCAAATGCCGTCGCCACTGATAGCAGAGCCTTGAATCCAGTGAAAGGACCTGAACAACTGAAAAGACTGAGGCTCATGAATCACAGGAAATGACACTTTCCACTGAGAATGCTAAACCATTTATCAACTTGATTGTGACTTTTATTTCATCTCTTTCCCTTTCTCTCTTTCTCAGTGAAACTTGAATACATGCAGGCACGCACGTATGTACGATGAGCAAGAATCTAAACCGCTATAAAATTCATAGCAGGCTGAGTGTGACCTCCATTTCTTGCATGAAATATATTCTCCGCTTATTCTTTCACATATTTCAACTTTGAGCATGGCTGACGGAGCCATAAAATAGCAGTGAGCGCAGTCATCTGTCTCATGCAGAAGGGTACCGAACATCCTCGGCTCTGATGATAGCATTGCCCTTCATGCTTGCCAAAACTGGGTGCTGAGGTGCCTTTTATTATGCACACACGCCTTGTATTGTACTGCTGCAATGAGCTGAGAGCCTAGATATAGGTTGGATCCTGCTGTTTAGAAGATGCTTTATGATTCATATGGTAGATTTGTAGAAAACTCTAACTGGACATAAACTTTCGGAGTGATACGTTATATTAGTTGTCATCACAAGCACAACATACTCTAGACTATATGTGTGTATTTCAGTTTTGGAAAGCTGTCATACTGGAATACAGGAGTGTTCCTGCCATGAAACAACATGACAAACCAACATGCACGCGGATTTCGGAAAGACATCAAAGACAGAGCCATATGGAGAGGGTAACCAAATCCATGGGACACAAGAAGGCAGGAAGGAGTGGAAATAGTTAGAATAAGTACATAAAACAATACATAAAACACAGTCATTTTATACTGTCTGTTATAAATAATAGTCATAATAACAGACCATGTGCCTGGGGGTGATTAAGGAAAGTAATTAGCGAGCAATGAATGTAGAATGAGCTCATTAAGAGAAATTCAAGGAGACGGAGGCTTATCACAGTCAAAGAAGCACCAGCAGCTTCTATTTTATGAAAGCACTAAATCATCCGTCATACAAATCTATTTGAAAAACCAGGAAGCCCTGCTGCGATCACCAGGCCAGTTTTATGAATGATGAAGTAATGTATGGGGTTGAAGAGCCACACGTCATTTTTTTCTTTGACAGTTTTACACAATAGACCTCGTAAACTGGACCATTTTACCCCTCACTGGCATTCAGTTGCGGACCATCTGAATGGCCTCAAATCGGAAAGGCACACTTTCCTCAATATGATTATTGCCCTCTGTTTTTCCTACAAGCTAAAGCTGATTAGTACTGACAATGCTTTTGCATTGGTAAGCTGCCATGCCAATGCTTAATCTTGTTAACAACTGCAGAGAGAAATGTGACACATGTATGGCTAAATATATCTGGAGTCTGGTGATGATATTGCACTCTGCATGCAGTTAGGCTTACAGCTTTTAAATGCACGACAATTTTACCCAACAACTTTGATGGTGTGATTTTTTTTCTTTTTTATTTCAGCCTGCATTTATTTGTTTTATTGCATTGTCTGGAAGTAAACTTTGGTCTTATTTCTTCTTATGTAATGCGATTGTGATTTTGGCTCAGTACCTTGAGACTTTAATCCAATATCCCTTGATCTCAATAAAGCAGTGCTTTTTGGATTGTATCCACCGTTGAACAGAAAGGAACATTGTGCATGTTATTGAGAAACAGCTCTTGTGGACCTTGTAAAACTAACTTGAAGAACCAGAATAAACATGCAGGAGAAAAGCTTTTGCTGCAATTGTTTTGAATATATTAAGTTAATTTTTATTCATTCTGTGGAGATCTGTAATTAGAGCTGCCTGGAGTCTTGGATGTGCTTATCAGCATCAAGTGGCAATCCACCACGTTGCAGCTGTAACGTTGACAAACATTTCATTTAAGCTTTTGATCTCCTGACGCTGGCAGCCCATCACCATTCACACCTCTGAAAAAAAATACTTAGAGCATACCGAGCATGCACCCACATGGCTGTACACATACCTTGTTGCTCAATGTGTTAAACAGGACTATGAAACTTGTCCTAGTTCACGCTGTCCTGTTTTTTTTTTTGTTTTTTTTTTTCTGCATCAACCACTAACATTTAGAGCCTGGCAAGCATTTGTGATTTTATTTATTTATTTTTTTTTTTAATCTTATTCAATATGACAATCTCTGTATATCAGAACAACTTCCATTACTGAACATAAATAAATCCAGAGACTCAGGACTAAAACTGATCTACTCTCCAGGTAAATACACATTTTTTGCTTTAATGGAGAAAATTAAATAATAAAATACATATGAAAATTCACATTCAAAAATGTACCAGACGGATCCAGCTGTATGGGTCTCTGGTGTAATCAATTGCATTAAACATGTTTGCAATATTGTAATATTTTAATTTCAGAATTCAATCAAGCACGCTGTCAGACTGTGAGACTATCATGATTACTATTACAAAGCAGGAGAAACGAAACCCTTCATCAGGCAAATGTACTTCTACATTTATTCCTGTTTCTTTCAGTGAATAATTTCACATTGATATCCTTCACATAATGCATGATAATATTGTTAAGCTGATTGTTAAGATAGGTGCTGCTGCTGCATTGTTTTGCTCTTTTACTCTGGCAAAGTAATATTTCTTTTAGTTCATTCACCTGATTGATTTATGTGAAAAAATGTAAACAAACTATAAAAATGCTTGAGCACCATATTCTTACAAACTAGTACAAGTTTTGAAACACATGCACATTAATTTTAGTGAATCACATTTAGGATAAAATATTCTAGTCACATTTTCAAAAGCTTTGGGTCAATCCTTCACAAAAATACAGTCATAAAAGCTTCTGATTTAAATATTTTTTATGCCAGAAATTGTGAAACGTGTCATTTTGGTCAGTACAAGGCTTATTGTATCGTATGTAAATTAAACATGAGGGTTTCTCATACTCCCTTTAAAATACTGATATTTCCTTTGGCTGGGATGTGGTATTTCAATGAATGTTTTGAAATGGGTTAAAATGATACTTAATGAATATCTCGGCAAGTGAAATTATGTAACAAATCCTAGATCATTTCTAAAATCTATTATTACAGCTTTAAGTGACCCCAAGAGTCTGACTATAGCAGGAAAAAACAATAATATTTAAGCTGCCTTTACGGTGAAAAAGAAATATAACTGATTTCTCACCTTAGAGCTGAGCAGAGGCAGTGGAGACCGAGGCTAGCATTGCTCGGTGTTTGGTTTCAGCTTTCAAATCCTCATTGGTATGATGTGCTGTGGCATGGCTGATGAACAAGGAGATGCCACCGCATGCCACCAAGAAGAGGAAAACAACTTATTCCAATCAAGAATCTACTCTTCTGTGTTGCTTCTTTTATGCATCCTCTCACCCTTCAAGCTGAAACACCTGGTAATCCTCACCAATTGCCAACTCTCCTACGAAGTGTCTGAGATCAATATATTGGAAACCTTTCATTTTTATCTCTATTTGACCGTGCCTCTGCTACAGAATAACTTAATACCTGTTAATCATTTTAAATTTGTTTTGGGGGGATTAAAGAGTAGAGGGACAGATGGACACTCTGATGGTTTAATCCCTCTCCAGTAGCTAAACATCAGGACACCTAACAGTCTCCAAACGTTAATATGATCCACTGAAGATAAGACAGGATATTTCAAATATGTCCCCATACGAATCGACTGAAATCATGATCATCAGTCTGCATATCCTTTCCACTCACTTGATACGTGTTACATAAATGAAGTGGAATATTTTCCAAATGAAATTAGGGTCATCTGTGTGACAAGAGAGCAAGTAAAGGATAAAGTACAGATATGTGACCAATTGGAAAACCAGATTAAAAGGTCAAAGGTCAATGAGGTGCAGCATCAAACTGTAGTGAAAGACATATCGATTTCATGGACATGCATGCTGTGTTCACCCCTGGGATGTGTGAATTCCTGCAGCAATATGAGATACACGGACACATACACATACACACACACACACACACACACACACACACACACACACACACACACACACACACACACACACACACACACACACACACACACATCCAGTTAACCTCGTGCTGATGTGGGTATTGGGCTTCGAATGCCAATTCGTTAAGTGTGTAAAATCAACAGTTTAATTTGTTACATTTTTAAAGTGTTTTCTACAGATCTCATCAATCATACTGTCACTGTCTTTACATTTCTGCATGTACTTTGACATATGTAACTCTGACAATCTCCTTCAAAGTTAGTGTATCAGGCCTGCATTTCAAATTTTAAACCGTCAACAGTGCTAAGATTAAAATGATTCCATGAGATTGTTTATAGTAAAAGTAATGTGTGTGGGCCATTTGGTGTGGTTGTGCGTCATGCTCAAGCTTCATTTTGGGAAGGTCACTGGCTTCAGTGCAGGTTGGGCCTAAGGGTCTATTTTTGTGCTGAATCAATGTGTTCTTGTTGTGCGTGTATGGGTTTGAACATTTGAATCATGCTTCTTTCCGCAGACCAAAAAAATATACATTTGAGGTTAATTGTTAAATCTGAGCGCAACACGGTGGTGCAGCGGTCGACACTCTTGCCACATAACAAAAATGTTCCGCGTTCAAGTCCAGTTAATGCGCGTAGTAAAGCTTCTGTGCAGAGTTCGTTGATTCTGATTTGAAGTTTTTTCCTATTTGGTGAAATATCCCACTATTTATTGAACTACAGAAAGGGCTTGTGCAAGGGTAGTCAGATGAGTCAGAAAAATCACAGTCGGCGAGCTGTCTGTAAAAACCTCCCTAGAGAAGAACAATGTTTACAAACATACGTATGCTTAGATGAACTTTGCTACTGAATGATTGGTCTACACAGGAGGAAGTAGCCATAGTTTAGACTTAGCTCTTCCTTTGTTCATGTGTTGGTGGTCAGGCTGGTCCCAGCATATTACCACTCTTCTTTTCAACCAGTCAGATCGAGCCAGCAAACCATAGAGCAAAACCATCTTTTTCCTTCAATGACGTCCTCATCTCTGTCTCCATGCATATCTCGTCTAGATGACAAGATCATCTTCTTTGCTGACTGCAATATCATCAAGTTAGGTTGTTTGTCTGTTTTGTGAGATCTAGTAACATTCTGTGTTAGTTATAAATCAATACGAATTAATTCCCTTAAAAAGTTAGTTGTTCAATGCGGAGTATTGTGCTTCACACATTTCATGGATAACACAAAATAGCTGGTTTTCATTTCATTTCATTTTCATTTCTCAATATGTGTCTTCAGTTGAGTATGTCACAAATTCTGAAAGTCTCAGCTGAGAAATAAAGCTGCAATTAAAAAAAAAAAAATGTGTTTCTCTCAGAAACTCAATCACATGCTTGCAATTACCTGAATTTCAATATTGAGCAAACATAATTTTGGCAACCATAAATTAAATATTAAATTGGTCTTCTATATTTCTATATGTTTTCACACTTTAGTGTTGGCTCTGTGAGTCAGAGATGAGTTATACATTATTTTGAAGACTGTAAATGAAATAACTACTCAGTTCACATAATTCTCTTTAGTGTCCCCTTCAGGGCGTATTGCACTGGCCCTCACAGTACTGACCTAAACTGAAAAATAATTCAGACGTGCTTACCTAGAAACCAGCGCTGTCTGTATTTTGACGAAGAGTGAATTTATTGCTCTGACAGCATGCCTGGAAGCTGAGCCTGGAAGCAGCTTAAAAGGGGCATTTCAAAGAAAACAAAGCGGTCCAATTTGTTTGCTGATATCCAAAATCAAATGTGAAATGTGAGTGCTTCCTTAACAGGAATGAAAAATAGCTGAAAATCCCTGATGGATCTCAACGTTCTGGGAGATTTCCATGTTTAGTGAGCTATTCAACCTTCATGAATGAAGACACTCTCCTGTGGAATTAGGTTTCCATAATAAAGAGCAGACATTGGATAGCATCGTAGGTTGTTGCTAATCATTCACAACACTTTCTCCTCTCAGTTTCCAGCCTCATTTACTTTTTTTCACTTTCACATATGATACTGACCTACTCGCCAGAATAAACTTTTCTAGTCACCTTAGAAAGAGAAAGTTGAATAGAAACAAGAAAAAGCATGGGAGGAGAAGCGAACGAATCCCGAACATCGAACACTGGGGCGGGGTCAAAGTTCACCCATGAAATGCTGGTAGCAAGTAGATGTCATATAAACCAGACGTCTTAAGAACACAAAGCCACACATCGTGTTGTAAAAACAAAATATAATGTGCATGCATGGCGATCAAACGACAACAGCCCAGAAAATAAAACTCGTATGTTTTCCAATTCACATTCAGGTGTAGCAACATTGCTAGTTGGGCAATTTTCTGAGGTAACTTTTGGGGTTTGTTTTTGAATTAATGTATTACATATGAAGCAGCCATGGCTCAGTTGATCGAGTAGGTAGTCTTCACTGAACGCCGGAGGTCGAGCACCTTGCGT
>OMNM01063927.1:6906-18462 GCA_900302745.1 Parablennius parvicornis | reverse complement strand
AATTCCAGCATTTGCAGAAGATGACTCTTTATCACACGGATGCTTTTGTTGACATGAGTTTTTGTCGAATCATTGAAATTCTAGTACATAGCTGTAAAACCTCTGCCAACCTCAATAGCACACAACGTTCGGATTTGACATACATTACAGTTTAACTTTTGTTTTTGACTTGTTCCTTGCAGCACACAAGCAATGACCCCTATTGCTTTGTGGAGTTTTTTGAACACAGAGATGCTGCTGCAGCCCTTGCAGCCATGAACGGAAGGAAGATTTTAGGAAAGGTAAAATAATAGTTCTGGTCTAAAATAAAATGTAAGCTTTCTTACCAAAAACACTGTGAAAAATATTAGTTTCTCTGATATTAATTTAATATTCTCTTGTCAATCTTCTGTTTGCAGGAGGTTAAAGTAAACTGGGCCACCACACCGAGTAGCCAGAAGAAAGACACATCTAGTATGTTTTCAGATATATTCACAGTGATTTTCCTGAAATTCAAGTTTAGCTTAAGTTTATTAAATGTGTTATTGTGTGTGTCTTGTTATCTTTTCTTTTTAGATCACTTCCATGTTTTTGTGGGTGATTTGAACCCGGAGATTTCCACTGAGGATGTCAAAGCTGCATTTGCACCTTTTGGGAAAATCTCGTAAGTTTTCCTCTCAGAGTTTTTTTTTTCTTTTCTTGTACTATATAATATATTGTTTGATTTCCTCTGTATAACCGTCCATATTTTTCTGAAGTCAAGAGGTTTATAACTATGTAGTTGTATGTTATGACACAAGTGACTGTGTTTACATGCATACGTCAAGGGTATTGAGTGTGCTGTAAAAATAAATGTCTGTTTTATGAAAAAGAATGATTTGACGAACATGTATCTACAAGAGGCAACATCTTGAAGGCAAACAAGCTCATGCTCCGTAAAGGGAAACAGACTAATACAACATTTTTATCAATGGAGGACTTAAATATAATAAGTTAAATTTCTTTCAGAGCATGCTATATTCTGACTGTGTCCCAAGAATGATGGCTTAGGAGAGACAATGTATATTCATGTTTAGAGCAGGTGATGCTTATTTCTGTCTATTTATGTCAATTTCACAGTTTAAAATACCCTACATCCATGCATGCAAACATGGTTGCTGACATAGCAACATTAAGTAGAATGGAAAGTACCTTTTTTAATGAAATGTACTGCGAAAGAATTGAAACCGCCTCCTTTTATGGCCATACTTTCTAACATAATTGCACTGAGTCTGCTTCTTTGTTGCTGTGATTGTAGTGTGAGCTATTAGCCTTTGTCCTTGCTTTTTCTATGCATGTTTAGGGTGTGGTAAGTAAACTGTACAGTGTACCGGCAGAATGTTAGCTGTGTGTCTGAACCTGAACAGCTTCTAGTTGTGGGTTTCAGTGAAGTAATAGCACTTTGGTTATTTTACAGAAATGCTCATAGGATTGGACAGGAGCTTGAAGGCTAACAGCAAGGAACTGTGCACTCTGGAGACTCAGATGTAGTTTTTTTTCTCTATTTATTCCATTCTTTCCATATGTCTTTATCTGTAGATACCATGTATTAACATGATCTAGCTTAGATTAACAAATTCCAATGTATTCCTCTAAATTTTGTGTTTTCAATTGTCTAATTTTGATTTACATAGTGTTGTTTGTAGTACATTGATCCTCTTCCAAAAATTCTGAAAATGTCAATTTCTCGAAATTTGCAGCTTCCCAAACTCCATACTCCATATTGGTGGTAGAGCATTGACCAGGAAAAATAAAGAAATCTGTTAACAGGCCATGTATGCCTTTTAATTCCTTTTTTCTCTTTTGATATTTACTATATCTTTCTATGTTGTAGAGCGAGCACCAACTGCAGATTTTTTAAGTTTGCATGGTAATTCATATCGGTTGCTTTGAATCAGTAATCTTGAGAGATTGTGCCAAAAGTGGTGCTCTAGTGGTAAAAATCCTTCATTTGAAAAAGTATTGTAGGCTGCATGTAATTGTACTTGTTTTTAAAAAAAAAAAATTTTTTTTTTAAGTGTTAGAAGATTTAACACGAGCCAGTGCTCAGCACGAGGTCATGATCGCTAATGTACTTTTTCATGTTGGACAGAGTAGAGGATTCACAGTTCAGTGTGTTTTGCGTGGTTCCTTTTAGTTGGACGATCTCCACAGGAAGGTGTGCTGAACTTGTTCTCTGGTTTCCCTCCAGGGATGCCCGTGTTGTGAAGGACATGACGACAGGCAAATCAAAGGGGTATGGATTTGTGTCCTTCTACAACAAACTGGTAAGGCTCCAGTGCAAGAACACAGACTGAAGGTTATTTCTTTTTTCTGTTTATTATCCTACTTTATCGCAGTTAAAAGTGAATTACCTCAGTCAACATTACAATAGTTTCTAGTCTGTCACCAGTTACTTTAGGAATAGGGAAGCTTATTTACAGTAACCATCAGGACCACGACAAAACAAAAAAAAAAAAAGGATCCTGTGTATCACCTCCAGAGAAGCAACGGGATGGTTTGTGATTTTGCAGGATGCTGAGAATGCGATCATTAACATGTCAGGGCAGTGGCTCGGTGGTCGACAAATCAGGACCAACTGGGCAACGCGTAAACCCCCCGCTCCTAAAACTACTCAGGACAGTAAGTATTGAAAACCTAAAATATTGAAAACTCTCAGAATGTGCCCATTGTTGTTGTTGCTGTGATACAACAAGACATTTTCACTGTTGCAGCACAGATGATGTATTCACACAGATAAATTTGCAGCATTGTCGTCAATATATCTGCACAGATTTGATGTTGTTGTTTTCATATCAGATGGTTCGAAGCAGCTGAGGTTTGATGACGTTGTGACTCAGTCCAGTCCGCAGAACTGCACCGTGTACTGTGGAGGGATCCAGTCAGGACTATCAGGCAAGTGTCACGTTCTCGACATGCCATTGTTGTACCCTGTCGTCACACTGCAATAGCAGCATCATTAGTTACCTTCTTCAAATAGCCTGAGCGCTAACCACATTAACTGTTTTTTTTTTTTTTCTCTTTGCCTCCCCTCAGAGCATCTAATGCGACAGACTTTCTCTCCATTCGGTCAAATAATGGAAGTCAGGGTTTTCCCAGAGAAAGGATATTCTTTCATCAGGTACTAGTTTGCAGGAATCCGGACAGATTTGGCCTCTAGATGTCAACGCAGTCACATTGCACGACCCGATTACAGGATAGCCTCACTCAGTCTGTGGATATGTCTCTTCACTACAGTATCTACAGACTCCAAATGATGGCAATTCATAACTTTTTTCTTTCTTTCTTTTTTTTTTTTTTTTTTTAATGTCTGAAGTTTTTACTTTGAATTTCTTGTTTTCCCTTCAAGGTTTTCCTCCCATGACAGTGCTGCACATGCCATTGTTTCAGTAAACGGCACCGCCATCGAAGGACACCTCGTCAAGTGCTACTGGGGCAAAGAATCTCCCGACATGACGAAAAGTCCACAGCAGGTAGAAAGAGAGCGATACTCCTGTGATTACAGGAAACACTCACACTGAGTTGTGAGTTTGGGTGTGCTCCTACAAAAATCCCACATGCATTGATTTTAAAGAGAGAAAGATTTGCAGGATTGGGCATTTTGCTCTGTGTTGTGTCTCTCAGGTGGAGTACAGTCAGTGGGGGCAGCAGTGGAATCAGGTCTACGGGAACCCGCAGCAGCAGCAACAGCAGCAGCAGCAGCAGCAGTACGGCCAGTATGTGACTAATGGATGGCAAGTTCCCTCCTACAACATGTACAGCCAGACCTGGAACCAGCAAGGATTTGGAGTGGAGTACGTTTTGTCTTCAGTATATACATATTATAAGCCAGCAGGGTTGCTCTGCTCATTGGAGCTTCTAGATCGCGATGGTTTCTAACGTAACAGCTGTTTTCTTTCTCCAGCAAGGAATCACTGATGTATTTGAAATCACTGCTGTTCCTATCAAACGGATTCTCTCTAACTGGGTCTCTCTTGTTTACAGGCAGTCCCAGTCACCAGCCTGGGTGGGAAACTTTGGATCTCCATCCGCCCAAGCTGCAGCCCCGCCCGGCGCCGTCATGTCCAACCTGGCCAATTTCAGCATGGCCGGCTACCAGACGCAGTGAGCCGTCCCCTCAAGTGTAGAGTTATAACCCGACGGACGCGGCACGCTCGGTCTGTATAGCTGCCGTGAATCAAGACGAGCGGGGGACGTGTTCACAAAGCCTTTGTACCTAATAGTTGCTCCAAAAACAACTGGTGTAACAATTAAGTTTAAAATGACTGTCCTCATTAGCCTGAGACATTTATATAGTTATTTTGTGGGGAAAAAGTGCTCTTGGGCTTCTGATGAAAAGCCAATTCAACTGTTTTTGTCTGAGCAGATCGACCTTTTGAATATTTGTCCCCCATCAAGCGTTTCCCAGATTTAGTCCTAACTAGAAAGCCTCTCGTGGTTCCCAGATGCTTTTATGCATTTATTTCACAGCAGTGCAGGATATTGAAATAACACAGACTAAAAGAGATTGGGAGGAAGAACAAAATGATGACCGTCCTGCACCACAACACATGAAATAACTTGACCAGAGGGCCAAACCATCAAAAAGTCGATCTTCTTCTTTAAAGCTAATTGTCACTCTTTTAGATTCAAAACCTGAGAAAACACTGAAAATCAAAGGAACGTCCACATGACAGTGTACAGAGTTTCTCATGTGGGCGGAAAAGCCATCTTCTTCTTCCAGCAGCTCACTGGAACACAACGGGGATTCAGATGACTGAAAACCTCAGTCAACATTAATGAGAAATTATTAAAAAAAAAAATAAGTATAGCAATATCTGCTCTTGTTTGCCAATGAGTTTTTAAATCCTTTAATGTTCCTTTGCTGGTCATACTCGGGCATTTTCTGTCATTTTATACAACAAAAGACGAACCTTCACAGGAGACGTCGACTCAATTAGGATTTGTAATAAGCTGGTTTCTAAAGCAGCAGCCGGTGTCGCGCAGGTCAGGTGAGTTTTAGTCGTCACCTTGGCTTTGCTCTCCAAACTGCACTGAGCCAAAACAGTGACGCTCCTAACCGATCCGGACGTCACCTGCAGCATCCAGACATTTTGATTTTATATCAAAGAAATTTTTTTTTTTTTTTTTTTTTTGTGAATAGACGCCCCGGGGAGGGAGAGTTTATCCTCCCAAGTGTACGTGAAGAAATTATTTGTATCAACAACTTGTGGCTTTCAAGAAAGTTTAGGTGCGATGGCGTATCTCTTGTGCACAAAGACGATTTCACTTACACAACTCTAAAAGCAAAAAAAAAATTTAGGATTTTCATATTTTGTATCGGAGTAATAAGCATGTTGGGTTTTTTTTTTTTTTTTTCAGGGTTTGAGAGATTTTAGTTTACACCTTATTTCATTTCTAAGCTCGCGTCTGAAAAGAAACGCGGCTGCACATGCTCACTGTCCAGACCATGTTGTAAAAACGCTCAAGTCTCTCACTTTTCTGCTGATTCTGGGGCTGGTTTCCTCGAGGAATACGGAATCTTAGATCATTTCTTCCTCCTCGACGACCTCCGCTGATGTAGATCGATGAGTTTTTCTGTGATTAATCACCCGCCGATCATCCTGAGTCACAGAGCCACCCAACCCTATTGAAAAGGATGTTCTAGGTTTATTCTAGCTTTGAATAGTTTTTATAACGTATGACTTGATAAAGCAGCAGACACTCTGTGCATGGAGATCTTTGTATTTCAGGAATTTTTCGGTTCGTCCCAGGAAAAATGATCAGAAGTACATTTCTAAAATCAGACTGGAATCATGACAAGGATTCCTCACACGTCCTGCCATTTGGATTTTCTTTTGTGTGTGTATGTGCCATTGCGTACAGCGTGTTACACTCCTGGAAAGCTCCCCCTCCGTTCTGCTGTTGAAGTTTTCTTCCTTCCTGAGCTGCGACGGGCTCCGTGCAAAGAAACAGGGTCGCGTGTGTCCAGTGTAAATATTAAACCTCGATCAAAAACCTTCATGATGCGTAAAAACAAGTGTACATACTTTAGGTAGATGATGTTATGAGATAAAATACCATTATTAAACTTCAGCAATATAATTTATAAACGAGCCTTAATCGAATAATTTGTTGTTGGATTGAAATATTGTGTAATTTTAAAAGGCTTCAGTACAAAACTTTTTTTTGACATCAGATTCTTCCCATTTTAAGTTTATGTGCCATCTTCAGGATGTAGCAGGGAGCAGATGTTGTATCGGCTTGAACTGCACGCTTAAGACTTGTAATATATTTGTTGCTTAAAAATATTGAATGTAACGGCGATTTGCTTTTATGACAAGTGAGTTCATCTGAAGTGATGTCTAATATAAAAAAAAAAATGAAATCAATTTTCCATTTAACGGGAAAAAAACACTCAAGTCACTTCAAATAAATAAACATTTCAAACTTGTTGTTCTGTACTTTTATTAGATGCTAATAAGTTGTGCTTTACACATAGAATCCGACAGCAAAGCCTACATTCACTCTAATGCTGTAGACATAGCATGTGACATTTAACAGATTAAACTGAGACTCACATGTTTGTACAATCTGTTCCACTGCTGAAAACCCCAAATCCTGTCATGTCGACATAAAGACGAGCCACTTCGTTATTGTGAAACCTGAAATACTTAACAGACATTTGAGATCAGCATTTTAACAGAAAGTAATGCTGGTGTGAATCATCTCTGTTTCGAATAAAAAAAGATTAAAGTGTCAAAATACTGATAGCACAGCTGATTAAAGAAGATATTTATATTTAAAGATTACTATTTGCTACTGTGATTCTTAATTCAAGGAATCTGAGTGGAAATCAAGAAACGTTTCATTGGGACTCAGATTTAAAAAAAAAAAAAAAAAGAAAAAAAAAAGACTATGCTCGGTCATAAGCAATCCCGTCTAGATTTTAGAAAGTCATTCTGGTTAGTTATTTTTTCCCCGACGTGCAAATGTAAACAGGAGTGGGCAAAGCCTTGGGGGAACCCTGTGATCTGTGGCACCCCCAAGCGGTCCAGGCTCAACCACAACACTGAAGAAAACACGTGACCTGTAAATATTGTAAGTTTCATCTGTGATGGGGGAAAAAAATACACAAGATTATATATTTCTGAACACGTGAGTCAACCCTCAAACAAAACACGTCACTAGTTTTGGGAGCTCAGGTGTGATAAATATTTAATTTTCACGTGTACAAACTATTAAAGATTGCTTTTAAAGCCACAGTAAGAGCACTTGAACATCAACGAAGCAAAGCAAGCAGATGTTAGGTGCCTCATGCATTGCTTATACGCTTGCAATATTGTAACTAATCCACCGTTTAGAGATACTGCACAGCACTAATAATAATGCATAGATTTACATTGGGTTTCCTCTACAACACTGGAAGTCTCTCTATCTGTGCTGCAGCCTAATAAAGCAAAAAAAAAGCGCTCCAGAAACATTCACCGGTATTTACATGTTTCCGTTTAGTGTACCGTCAGCAGCTTATCTTTGTTTTCAACCTGAAAGACCAGAAAGTGTGTGTGTGTGGCGGAGGAGGATCACATGTTGGAGTCTCGCGCAGTGCCGGGAACAGGACGTGCGTCCTGACGCACGGCGGGCCTCCAGGAGGGAACCTCCGGCTTCGTCTCTCTGTCCAGCACGCGGACCTGGACGCGGCCGTCAGTGGTGGGTCCGTCAGCCTGAACAGAAGTAATTTAAAACAATCAATAACTCTGTGTTTATTAGCACAGAACGACAACTTTTTGTTAAGTACAGAATATTCGGCGCAGTCGTGACTAATGTGACTATATCAAGCGTCACGGTACGTTTGGAAGTAACTGTGGTAATGATTACTATTTAAAAAAAAAAGAAAAAAGAATTTACTCTGATTTTTATCATACCTGAAAACAGCTGGGAGGCTGCTTGGAAGTTGGTTTTAGTGTTAGTAGATACAGTAATAACAGGCAGATTCATGAGAACATAAATTGCAATTTGAAATTGCACAATAAATGGGACCCAACTTTTTACCATATTAAACTGGAACTGCTTCAGACTGGACAGTTTCAAACTTTTTGTTTTTCTTTCTTTTTATCACAAAAGAAGATGCATTCAGGTCTAATTTTGTCCATTTCGTCAATAACGCCATCTTCTATGTAACTCTCTTGCAACACTCTTTTTGACCGGTTCATCTTTCTCTTCTGCCTGACACGCTGCCAAGTTTTCTCTCTCCTGCTGCTGACTTGGCCAGCTTACTTTTGTGTGTATATTGCTGACACTTTTATATAGAATTTTTTTTTTTTTTTAAATGAATGATACTTCTTTTATGTGAGTGCTTAGAATTAGTAGTTTTGGGACATTAATTAAATGCTGACTCAACAATTATTTTTTTGAAACAAACAAAAAATATACAACTTAAAATTTGGGGTCGTGGCCCCCTGGCTGGTAATTACTGGACTAGTGGACGGGGACGAAAGATGGTCTCTGGCATTTTGTGTTCCAGATCAACCTTCCCTACTTCATCCACCTCTCAGAGAATAATACAAATCTCCTAAATCAAATCAAAGGAGAGGATGTGATGACTGGTTCACTTTTTTTTTTTTTTTTTTTTTTTTTACACCTCCTTATAGGCCTATTTTTCCCGCGTCTTTACTGACATACCCGAAATGTATATCCTCATAACATCAAAGGCTTTATGAACTAATACACGTCAGATTACACAGTGTTTGATAAGATCCATATTTTAATCATAATCAGTAATAATCATCTAGAGATTAGTGAAGGGTCATCTGATGAGTACACTCTGTAAAAGTCTGTGTGGAAAAAATATGAATCAGAAATTACAATTTTGCCAGTTTGAAACATTTGAGGATGCATGTCTGCCATCTTACCTTTCCTGAGTGCCGCGTTGTAAAGCTTTCACTGTTATATCACTGTGATTATTCACTCTGCTCTCAATCAGACATTATCTGCTTTCATATGACACCGTGTTTGTGTGGGTTGTTAAAAGAGGTGACGTTTACACAAACATCAAAATGTCATGCTCATGAATTTGCTTGGGATCCGAATTATGTTTACTTTGCGAATGTGTATGTTTTTTTTTTTAGCAGCTTTTAGCTGAGTGCCATTTTGGGACTTCCGAGTGTCCCTATTATTTATTATTTATACTGCACGTCACTCTGTTCTCTCTGAGTTCTTCTGGCCTTATCACAGAATGTGCTGACGGTCAACCAGTTGTAACGATTTTTTTCCCCCTGCTTTCTATCCATTGTTAGTTGTGTTTGCATTCATGAGTGATGGCGGGCCTGAGATAAACACGACTCATTCCCAGACAGCCCAGGGTCAATTATAAATAATGAGCCAATAAGACCGCAAGAAAAATCATGTATAGTCAAATGGTGAGAATTTATCTTGGTCTATAGCAGGGCTCTGCAGCCTTTATGACCAAAAGAGCTGGTTCGACAATTTTCCACTAAATACATTTTGTCTGAACCACAAAACATGTAGTTTCTCTGAAATGAAAATAAAAAAAAAATCTTAAAAAAATTGTTTTGAAAACAAAAGGTTGCATTCATAAAGAGTCATAAAGAGTCATATGTACAAATTGAGATATAGTTTAATACATTTTTAGCTGTTGTAGCCATTTTTAGTGATTTCTCCTCTTTTTTTGTGGATTTTCCTGCTTGAGCTATTTTATATATGTTGTTTATTTTAACTATTTAATGATGAATAACCGCTGTGCGTTTTCTCGTGGTAAGAGCAATTTTAGCTGTATGATTTTTCTTTTTTCCTCCTTTTTTTCATTTCTTCTTCTTTTTTTTCCTTTTAAAGTATTGAACAAATTAGGATTACTCAGTTCTTATTAAAAAGAAGTATGTTACAATGTTTTGCTGTATGCTGTTTTTACAAAGCTGCCAATTTCAAAAACAGTTGTACGGCGTGCATCATGTGCATATGACTTGCGGCCCGGTCAGGGACGGTGAAAGAGCCTCACGTAGCCTGTGGATCAGTGAAGCCTTCGTCTGATATCGAGGGAAACACTTATAGGGACTCAGATCAACTGAGCCAAAATATGTTCGTACCTTCATTTGTTTTTGTTCACTTCCCCATTGCACATTTGAATCCAGATTAATCGCTGTGACAAGGTCATGCAGTAACTACAGCTGCTCATTTGAGGAGCTCTGAATGAACTCTCAATATTGGTGGAAAAAGCACGAGGAAGAAGATAATCTGGATCAGTGAATGGTCGGGAAAAAGATACTTCAAATTCACCGGCCAGTGCAGTCAACTCTCCCTACGGGACTAATAGGGGGTTTAAATAGTGCAGAAGTTTCTTTCTTGAAAAATCTAAGACTTCCTTAAAAGGTCACAATGAACTTTAATCAATTTCTAATTACCGCTGAAGTCCACAGCACTGGCTGTGACAAAGCTTTATTAATGTGGTTGGATCTCATATTATTTTCAAAGACAGTCCTCTGTGAATATACAAGGATTTCCGTACTCACAGCATTAGTGGTTTCGGGTTGTTTCCCTGCTGTGCCATTCCTTTTAGTCTTCTCCTGGAGTCCCAGTTTCTCCATGATCAGCTCCATCCTGGAAGAGATGCCTTCCACGGAGCTTTCCAGGTGGTGAACCTGTCTGGCCAGTCTGTCACGTGACAGAAAAAGCTTTTTCAGGTTATTCCGGCTTAAGTTAAGGTCTCTCATAACTTAATTTGTTGCTATTTGCTGTAAGACACGCAAACACATTTCATATTCAGAAGATTTTCTCACTTTAGAAACTGTTCTCGATCCACGAAGACTTGACTGGATTGACTCTTTTGCTCATTGGATGTGCCAGAAGGTTTCTCGAGTAATTCGTTTCCATAATTCATCCCGAGATTGTTGAGTTCAGCACTCAGAGCATCCTGACAAAAATACCAAAATTGGATTGAAAGCAGAGCATTGTCATGTGTCCTTGATTTTTATTGCGTGGTGGTCATGATAAAAAAAAAAAAAAAAAGAAAGAAGCCCAGAAATATCAGAAACATTTTTACTTAATGATTATATTTCACACAAAAAAAAATCTTCAACAAACCCTCTTTTCTTCCAACTCGATTTTCATTTTCTCTTGTTCTTCTTCGTCAAGTATTTGGTTTCCGTCTCGGTCAAACTTTGAGAAGGCTGCAGAAATCTCATGGTCAGCATGTCCCAACCTGCAACATCATCAGCGTTATATCCAGCACTGAAATCATCATTGGCTCTTTATAATGATGTTTTTTTTAACTTACTCTTTAAGAGTTTCTCTGAAGTCTTTGAATTCAATTTCTCCAGATCCAGACCGAAGAGCCTTCTGAACATCTGATATTTTCTCTTTTTTGAGTTTCAGCTTCATAAATGTCTTCGTATAGCTCTAAATGACCATAAAAAAAACACATTGTTGTTTGTACTCACTGCCAGAAATGCTCTCACCCTTCGTATATTTCCTTTCAATCTGCTTTTACCTGTTTGATGATGTCAGTAATTTGCAGATCATCTTTTTGGGATGACAGCTCCTCTT
>OMNM01063925.1:2138-14168 GCA_900302745.1 Parablennius parvicornis | reverse complement strand
GTGTAAGCAGAAAAGTTTCCTCACAAACAAGTCTGCCTCACATTGTTAAAAGCTTCATCATATTTTGTCTCATTTTGTCTTGTTGAACTATTTTCACTTGAATTCTTCTTCAATGTAGTGTACCATTTTAACCTCACTGATAGACACAATGCGTTTGCATTCGTCCATGTTGGTTTCACTGGTAGTCAGTAACAATAGGTTTTGATATGCGAACAAGGACCAATTTGACTCCAGCCAAAAGCTTTGGGAAAATGCCTCTGGAGTCCCCCCATAATGAAAGGAGGGAGACCATGGGCCAAAGATTCTCTACTGTGATTGTCCCAGAGTGGAGCACAGGAAGTGGGTCACAGGAGGCGGTTTTCATGAAGGATTGAAGGGGGACCGAATCTTTGTTGATGTGCTTGAATCTCTTTCTTTCATATACTTAAGTATTGGAAGAGCTACGGTCGACCCTTTACGAGCTGCCATGTGGTGAGATCGTTCTTTGTTAAATAGATAATTGTTTAAACTAAAACCTCTCAGGTCTGTTGTCCCTAGCCAGCCACACTTTTGGAGCATGCAGAATATGATAAAATATTTTACAGTCTAATTGATCATAAAAAAAATGGTACATATCATGATATGTGTTCTGTTGTATTATTTTGAGATTCTAACTAGTCATTTCTTCCAGGCTCTTAGACTTCCTGGTGTCTGATTGCTGTTCTCTTACCTGATGTGTTTCACCTGTTCGTGAATGACTGGCTTCACCAGGTCTTTGGGGTATATGTTAGACGTCTTCTGTGTTCTGGTTGTTGGATCATCTATGCCAGTAGCCCTCCAGTGTCTCAGTCTGGGTTCTGTATGTTTGGACTTCCCAGTTCCTCAGTAATAGTTTCTGTGATTTCCAGGATTTTGTAAGTATTGATTTGCTCCAGTGAAATGAGCTTCTGCTCCATCAAGGGCAGTGTCTAATAACATAGACAAATAACCTAAAACATGCCTGTAATGGAATCATTTTAGTCATTTCAAATCTATCAAAGTCAATAATGCTAACAGTTTATATATTTGAGCCAATTTCATATTAGTATTTTGCCAATAATTAAGTCGATAGATTGGTGAAGAAGTTATAAAATAAGTTTAAGATTCTATTTCTAATTCATTCTTTACTGAAGAAATAGCATAGTAATTGACCAAAATTCATGTAAAATATTTGTGCGGCTTCACAACTCATGTGATTAAATCACAAACTCCTGTGGATGTTTTTAGATATTTTTAAGATTTCTATTTTAGTTTGCTCTGTGGGGTTGTCTGCACGAACAACATGACCCGCCTTCTACAGACATGTAATTCAGACAGGGACGACTATAAAACGTACTCTTAAAAACAACAACGTGGGCTTCACATCTGAAAGATCCTGTATGAATTTAGCTCGGGAAAACCTTAACTCAGATTCCTATCTGTTCTGTGGGTATGTGAAAAACATAACTTCCTGCTGATATTTTTGTCTGTCTCCTATGTATCTCTGCACCTTAAATTATTCCACTGAGCATGTTTAAAAAAAAAAAAAAAAAAAAAAAAATCTCCTGGCAGGCCTGCGGGCTCTGCCTTCATGACAGAGCACAGAGGATGTTTGGGCTCCCGAGCGTACTATTTTTCATCCACCGCCACTCGCAGGTTGTTTTCTTACCAGCTTGCGTTGGGTGTTTTCACGCCGCCCTGTGAACTCCGGCGTGTGGGAGGAGGGGGGACGGAAGTGGGAGCGTTCCTCACAATCAAACAGCCCTGTACAATTTTGGTGGAAAATTATCTCCGTGATTATTACTTACTCTGGAGAGGTGGTTGCTTCAGCCACCAAAAACTGCAAGTAGAAAAAGAAGTAACAGTATCTGGGCATGTTTTAGTCCCAAAGCTGAAGAGCTTAAAGAAGCATTTTGGTTGAAAGTAATCAGGCACATTTCCTCTTTACTGATATGTCTTCATGTAACCCTTTGTAATAGCTCCATCAGCATGCCCTATGATAGGGATTTCAGAAGCTCTATTTTTCTGTTGTTGGAACCTGCAGGGTGCCGCCATTTTAGTGGGCAAATTGTGGGTTGCAGTGTGTGTGCACGTGGTAATTAAACTTCCGGACCACATATTGCTCGCTTCCATTAGAAAGCAATAACAGAAAAGCTAAACGAGGACGGCAAACGTTTAAAAAGGGTGGATGTGGTGAAAGATGCACGTCTTAGATACGATAAAAGGCAGAAGGAAAACACCCTGGCCCAAATCCATCACTGAGCAAACACAGAGACCACACACACTCTCACACCTCGGGGCAATTTGCGGTCAGCAGTTAACCTCACATGCATGCTTTTGGATTGTGGGAGGAAACAAGAAGACCAAGAGAAAACAGACACAAAGGTAGAAGTTTCAAACTCTACACAGGACTCTGAAATCAACAACCTTCTTGCTGAGAAGCTAGAGTGCTAAACAAGAAAACACATTTTTGGGCCTTGTGATTTTAGCTCTAGGTTTAGGAGGGCTTTCCTGTGTTGAGTTTGCATCTTCTCTGTGTACATGTGTGGGTTTTCTCCAGGTGCTCTGGTTTCCTTCCACTGTCCAAAAACTTGCATTCAGGGCTAAACAGATATTCTGAATTGAGTGTTTGCTCTGTGATGCAGTGGTGACCTTGCTCAGCTAGGATTGGTTCCTGCAAACCTGCAACCGCCCCGTTGAACAGAATGTTGTTCGATATGAATAGATGGATCAAAGTCATGAAAATTATGAAAATTTCACAAGATCCTAGTCTTTTAACCAGAGGTCATCATTATCGCAATCCAAAGTTTAAAAATGCTTGACGCTTCTCAGTCTATGTGATTGTAAATATACAAATTACTTAGAAATTGTGAACGGATGTGTCTTCAATAGTGCTTATTAACAGCTTGAGCAGTCCCAAAGTGCTTTAAATTGTTAATCACATTCACCCATTCACACACACATTCACACACCAATGAAGGCAGCTGCCATGCAAGACGCCTTGTCCATTCATTGTGAGCTAACCCCGCTCCCAAACCGTATCCCTGCCCGCTTCAATTAAAAGTTATCAAAAGTTCATAATGATTAAAAAAAAAAGATTCTTCAATGTGCATTGAGGATTTTCGGTTGAAGCTTATTTCATAACCTTAAATTTAGCATCATCGTCATTATTGTGCTAATTTTCCTTTAAATACAGTACAGAAATGTGAATTAGTTTTATAATAATAATCAACCAAATGTTAGAAATGTAATGATGAATTAAAGCACAATAAACTGTTGCACTAAAACTGATTTCATTCATCTGAATACTTCTCCAACAATTTTGATAACGAGATCAATAGTTTTACTGTCTATCCGACTCTTTTTTAATAAGGATTTCTGCTTAAAAAAAAAACAAAATCACGCCCCAGATTGTTTTTTTTCCTTGCATGTGTTACCTTGCACCCCCTACTTTTCTTCCATACCTGCCAGGCTCCTGCTCCACATTCTGCTGAGGAAACAGCTGATCGCAGCAATAACAGTGAGAATCATGGCAGAGAGATTTTTCACAAACTTAGCACTCATAAAACCAGGGTAGTCTGTTATTTTTGGACCCGAAACCCAACACTTCTGTAGTACAGGTGCGTTAAAGCTGTAGATGTGCCGACCTGCATGTGCTGAATCATCCCCACTGCAGCAATTAATCCCAATAATCTGGGCTCCTGCCACTGCAGGACATGCTGAATCATTCATCCTCTGTCACCCAAAACTTATGTCAATGCATTAATATTGCAGAACACCTTGATATATATCATCTGCCATGTTTTTATACACACGCGGGACCGTGTGCAGAGTTTTTAGCCGCATAGGTGGCTTAACATGACTGGGAGTGGATTTATGATTCAATAAGCCAACGGGAAAAAAAAAGAAAAAAAAAGACCAGACATACCGTATCACAATGAATGCTGAATGGAGAGAATAAAAGAAGACAAATATAAGATGAGTCACACATAATTACTAAAGTTCAAAATAACTGGTCCTGTTCAAACTGTCAGTGTAGGAAAAATAAGGAACAAATGTGATGTTACTTTCTTTTGCACTGAGCCTCCACTGTAACGCCTTCGGATGTCATTGTTAACACCCATTCATGCAGGTGACGTTAGCCCATCTCTCCAATGGCTAACAGAGTTTTATACAGCACAAAACGCATGCCTAATTACTTTTTTGGGGGGTAATTGCTTCTTTTCAACATCCAATTAATTTTCCCCCGCATATTACAAATAGTAATTTATTCAGTTTTTGCATCATGAATATGCCCGCAGCTTTTAAAAATAACTGGTTTGGGTTTGGATTGGGTTTTTTTATCTTCACATTTTTTAATGAAAACAAACTGCTCATAAGCAATGATGTTTACCAGATTGACTGAGCAGTGATCAAGGGATCCACAGAGTGAAAAAAAAAATTCTATTTCTCACCTTTTATGACTGCAGAAACGCTCATGTTTGACATGTGGATTTCATTTGTAAACAAAACACACAAATTGGATGTGAAGCTCTCGTCACACCTCCACCGTACGAGATAAGACAAGCTTATTATTTTTAAAATACCGCCTAGGGTGGCATTACGATCAATGTGAAGTAAAAATAAAAATAAATAAATAAATAAAAACTTTCATTTTGCTGTAGGTTAGCTTGACATTTCAATTACGCCGTAATATTTCCTGAGGCTAAAGTGTGAGCGGGAAAATATTAAAAGTGTCACGGGGACGTATCTTAGCCAGAAATCATCTTCACAGTGCAGGAGAGCAGCTGCGAGGCAACAAAGACAAACTCGTCTGCGGCGCCGCCGCATTTGCATGGCTCTTCAGCAATCAGGAAGTTGGGACGAGGAGCGCACAGGAAGCCGCTTTGATTTGATCAATCAAGCACAATGCGAGGACGTGATGAATATGCAGCTAAACACCAGCGCTCCCTCTCACAAGATGGAAGACCGAAGAAGTTTTAATTAAGATTCAGAGAATCTCAATTCAAGCGCACAAGCTAGGCGAGGAGCCCATAACAGGAAGCAGGAAGTCTCGGTAATTATCAGGATAGACTGAGGTGACATCAAAGATATGTGTGCACATAAATGAACACAGATGGAGGAGTTCTTCATGTTGGGTGACTGCAGCTCAGAGACAAACAGATTGGTTCACTCTTTATTCTTTTAAAACTGAAAATGCATGTATATGTACAACGCTACATTATAAGAGAGGTTATTGGTATTGGATTTTCTGGAGTTAGGGGAAAGTCATGAAACTTCTTCTTAATAATTCCCATTATGAACTGAACTGTGTTGCGTGTTTCACCCATGTGTTTTTCACCACATCTTTTTCTTTTACTCTGTTTATCTCATTGATTCATTTTCCTTGAGAATGCGGAGAGAAAACAAGATGTGCTCTATATACTGAAAAACGGTATCTATATTGTCCTGACAATACTGCACCAAGAGGCAGCATATACAAATTTAAACACATGCAAAACTAGTAAGTCATGTGTGATGTTTTACAGAAATTTAAAGCTATAAATTGTGAACACAAAATAAAAAAATCCAATGTCCATATCATTATTCTCTATCAATTTTTTTCTTATACAAATGATGTGAAAAGACTAAAAAAGGTCTTGACACAACCTTGAATTATTTTTCAGTATTTCAATAGATTCTTGATAAAGGGTTAATATACTGCTTCCTGATTATGTATTCAAAATCATTTATGCATTTCCGTGACTGCTCTCCACTCTGAGACATATCTGACGGGTGGATTCAGAAATGAATTCACAGCCCTGTAAAACTCACATCCTGACAACAAAGTGCAACTTCAGTGACGGCTGTTAATTAGCAAGGAGCTCTGAAGTTTCAAAAAAAAAAAAAAAAAAAAGTTTTTGAGAAGTATGATGAAATGCACAAACACCTCGCCTTTCAACTTAGGCTCATTGTGTCCCAGAAAAATGTAACACATCAGAGGAGAGGAGATGATGTGCTCCATCCTGAGGTGAAAAATAGCTTTATACACCATTATCACTTGGAATTCAAAGGTGCTGCAGCTCATGACAACCTCGGTGCTCTCTGCTTGTAGCTTAAAGGACAACTGAGTTCTCACGAAAAGGCCATTTATTATCACTTTTCTTACATGCTTTATGCCACCTTTATTTCCAACACCAAGTGAATACAGTTGGTAAATTCCACATTTATTTCAAATTAACAAATTTTCAGTTGATGGCATCTTCAGAGCACACGTAGTTGCGGTAAACACTGTGATCGGTGCTGCTTCTGCAGGATAGCTAAAATTTTGGGGAAAAAAAAAAGAATTAAAAGGCAAACCACTTCTGCTCTACTCTTGTGTTTTGGCACTGTGCTTTGTCAAAGCATCTCTCACTGCCAGCCAGTGAAACTATTTGATGTATTCAAGCTGGAAATATAAAAAAAAAAGTCCAAATATAGTGAAACTGTAGTTCAGAGAAATTGAGGGGGACTTTTATTCCCTTTAGAGGATTTTGGTGAGTTCGACATAGGGCTGGCTGGACAATGTAACATTACCATTGGATTTATTTACTCAAGAATGCCACACGCATGACACGTCTCTTTACAACCTATTCAGTAATATGTATCAGGGAGCAATCCCATAATAGCATCTCACAGCAGTCCAGGGGGAAACCCAACAAATCTACTTGCGCAAGCATATTTGACAGCAAAAAGAAATACCCTCTTCTCTCAGAGAAGAAACCCCTGAAGAAGCAAAATTTAAAGTGATGGCTTTCTGCTGCTCTGGATGGAAAGAAAAGGAACAAAGACAGAGAACAACAACAACAACAACAACAAAAAAAAACCCATCTGAAAGTAATCATGTCCAAGCATCACAGATCACCAACTTCCACTTTGAGAAATCATGCAGAGAAGAAAGTTATTAAAGGAGGTCTCCCAGTAGACAAAACCCATAGCAGTTTAACTTGAAACTGGACTGTTGGTAACCTGAGTGAGACTTAACCAGAAACAATATGAAAACGAAAATATTTAATATTTCTCTTATTTGAAATTGGTGCTTGTTCCATAAAAGCCTGATAGTAGAATCACTTCATGTCTACTTTTAGAAACTCTAGTAACCTCCAGTAAGCAGCACTGTGTCCTGCTGGGATAACATTAACCTGAACTATTCCATGAACTATTCTGCCACACTGTCCAGCACAAGTTTAAAAAATGCCGTTTTTTTTAGACTATTGGATGATTTGTAATAATGTTCAATATTCTTGACTAAAAAGTTTAAGAAAATAAGGCTGGAACATTCCAGTGCCCTGATAAAAATGTTACACCGTGTGTGTTGGAGCCTTTTGAAGCTGGTTTGAAAACGGAGGTTTAATCGTGAAGATTTTTCACACACTCTCCAGCCTGGGATGCCACTCAAGTATGCAATCAGTGGAAAATAAATTCTTTAAATTTGCATAATTTAAAAACATGCAAATGTGGTATTCCAGGGTATTAAGCATAACCCTGGTGACAAATGACCTGGGCAAGAAAAAAAATGGGGATATTGTCCTTTAAGTAGGTCTGATACTATGAAAAATGCACGCTTGCCGATGAAGTGCACTGGGGAGCAAATTTTGTCCTAACGCAGCAGGACTTGCTGGATATCAACGGAGCAATATTTTATGATTAAGTGCCCTAATGACTGCCTTTAAGGGGCAAAAACATAATTCTTAATACAGTTTGCATGAGTTCTTTTTTTTTTTTTCTTTTTTTTTTCTAATGCTTACTCTTTCCAAACTAGTCTATCTCCCAGTGAGCCCCCATTAATTCACTGTTTGCCCAATCAAATTAAAAGTGACAGTCAGCGTCTGGGTTTGCTCTTTCATGAGGTGGATCTGATTGCACTGCAGCCCCCGTCAGTGCACGCTGCCTGATAAGGGGCTGGTGCTGAGATTGGGCTGATTGCGGAGTAATGTTTTGGCTGCGGTTGATGCAGAGCTTATTGTGCGCTGATCAGGCTGAGTAACAAGGTTGTTATGGAGACCAGACCGGCTCCAAACTCTGCTGTGAGCAGTAATATTATATGAACAATGACTTTTGTATTTATGTGATTAATTACTGACAAATATATTTTTCTTTTCATAATCCTATTATTTTTTTTCCTAATTAAATGAGCTTCACTCTTAAGATCTTTCACCGACTTCAGCATTCTTGATGACAAATTATGCAAATACTACAAAATCTTTTGCACATGTCGTTTGATTTGACCGGACAAAGATATTCCCAGGCTGCCTCTGGGTAATATGACCGGAGCAGTATCCGTTTAGGTCAGCCCTGAAATTTGTTATACACATTAATTTCAACTGCCACGCTCCGAGACAGCTCGGCGGCCGACCTCAATTAGTCCCATCTGTGACTCTGTACATTTCGCCATGTTATGATTCCAGTCACACGGAGTCTCAGCAACTATCAGATGATCCATGAACCATGAAATGAAACACTTCAGCTTATGAACCAAATACCTGCGAAGCACATGGCATCACAATCAGCCTCAGTCAGCATTGTTTTTTAGTGATAATTAGTATTGGCATGCTAACACAGTGCTGTCGGCATTGTACTATGTGTTAATGGAGGGTAACCTTGGCTAATATGGATTTCTGGAAATACAATTATTGACAAATAAAATGATTCATAAAAAGTAAATGCTACAAGGGAATCAACACTATTTTTAACCTGTCATTTGATTTATTGAGCTCACTGCTCTAACATTTATATTCCCTCTTTGATGGAACTCAAATTATTCCAAAGTAATCCAAGATATCGAGTTTGACTTGGAGTGGTTAGCAACCGTGATCAAAATTATTAAATAAAAAAAAAAAAGAAAAAAGAATTAAATGGCTGTTTATTTGCAATATTTCTGTATCCATTCAGTTACTTGACAGTTGCTTATGTTCAGACATATATAAGCTACAAGCATGCTCTTTGACAGATGTTATATTGGAGTGGGAGTGAAAATACATTGGTCCTAGACCACTTTAAATCCTCTTGATTTAAAGCAAGAAGTGCAAAATGACTTAATTATATTATATAATTCTAAACTTGTTCACTCTGTCTGTCAGCTAAAGAAAACCACAGTTATTTCCACAATTTATGATTGGGGTGATTTTAAAGATTTTTCCTGATATCTATCAAAGTCTGTAATCACTATCTTTAATGGTCACATTGGAGTATAAGTGTCGGTAAAATATGAGGCTTTTTGCACCATGTTGTATTCTTGAAGTTAGCAATTTACATCCCAGGATCGTGTGTTCAGGATTAGCATATTCCATTCACTTTCTGAAGCTTTTACCTTAATCTATGGCCCCTCCACTGCATGTTGTTGGGCATTCCGTTCACTTGAAGTGGGCATATTTGAGAAATTAAACCATTTATAAACCGACTTCCAGAGTGGATAAATCTGAAAATGCTGATTCGGCTTTTCCGTCTTTGTGGGCAACACACACTGCATGTGCTAAATCTACCAACTTCTCTGTTTATTTTTGTATTTCTGTGGTCAGCTTATAATAAATACTACAGTGTTGTCAGTGTTTTTCATGAGTTAATTGCATTGATATGAGTCACAGGAGCTTAAATGATGTGAAAAGCTTGTTTGTTGTGCTAGTGGAAATGTTCCTTGGTTTTATTTTCAAAAGCATTTTGAATAACCCCGCCGCATTATTGGCAGTTTTAAACTACTCTATTACTGCTGTGAGGAATTGGACCTCTATCTATAAGCAGTGTGGATTTGACTAGTGGTGGATGGTTGCATGACAGTTAGCAACCTTGTATGTAAACACAATCTAAAAAAAAAAAAAGCAAGTAATGTTTTTAGCTCTGACTGGTAAGGGTGGTTAAAATTCAAGACTTATTGTACACGTCTCCCATCCTAACACTGGAAAAAATGGAGAAGAGTTGAAAGAAAACCCCCATTATTTTTTAAACACTACAGAGTGAGCCTTGCTCATTAACCACTGCAGTCAATGTCGAATACAACATCAATGAAATGCCACATTATTTCATAAATTCAACGTTGACCCAAAAATGATCAAACTGCTCAAATTGCTTCAGTGAAGCAACATTATTTTGTGCTTTTGAAATGCTAAGGAGAGAGGGAATATCAGCAGAAGTGGTGGCACTCTACAGGAGGTTTCAGCACACCTCTCGGAAACATCAGCCGTAATATGACAGAAAAGGCAGAAACATACAAGCCTTTGTGCGCACAATAAATGCAGCATCATGGGATATTTCTTGGTAAAGTAGCAAATATCTTATAGTCTCACTCCAACAGATTTAGACACAGCCAAGGCTCTTTCATAAAAGCAACCCGAAGGGGAAATACTGTATATAATCAACGCCTGCAGCAGGGGACACAGAAAGGTTATGAATGTCATTAAAGTCCTTTACAGACTTGTAGTGAACTCATTCAAAGTAGTTCATAGCCGTGGTTCTGGAATATCTCCGATCTGGCCAAAATGTATTATGGCCGTAACAATGAGGTGATGTGGTTGTGGCCACTTGTAATGCTGTAGATAATCAGATAGGCACACCACACAATGAGAGGCAGTGGACCTGACCGCACAGAGAGCCTGGATTAGACCACTCTATGAAAACAGAATCACTCGTGACAGACACTCATGGCCTTTCATAGAGACGGCTCTCAATGAGGGATGGAGTGGGGGGTTGAAAAAAACAAAAAAAAAAAAACAATTCCCTGTCATTTCTCTTATCAAACCTCTCTTTTCATTTCCTAAGCCCACTATTGAATTTTCTCACTCAAGCTCAACACGGGTGATGGGTTTCTTTTCATTGTTATGTGTCATCCACACACTGGTCTTACCCGGAGGTTAATAATGAAAGTTAAAGGAGTGTTGCATATTAATGCCAACATCTATTGAGCCATTGGCTGCGGCAGAGCAATGACTGTCCTTCAAATCCAGACTACTGTCTTAAAATAATTAATACACATGACTTTTTGGTCCAGTCTGCACTCACACTGAATAACAATTCGGTTTTTGCTTGAATTTATGGAAAAACAATAGAGGGAGGAATACATTATTTTCCAATATGTATTGTGTTTTTTTATTTTATTTGTCCTGGCACAATCTGTTAAAAACAAGCTCCTTTCAGGAGATTAGCTTGTTGATGTGATAATACCTTCATCCAGTGAACTTATAAATCCAGGATATTAATAAATGAGATTTATACTCAAATATAACATATGCTTAAAAACATCCCCAGTGCAAATTACTGTACATTTTAACTCAGTTACAAAAACTATGCTTGAGCTTTATATCACAGCAGACAGCATGGTATGTGCTCAATCGATTTGTTTGGTAATGTTTTCCTACATCTTTCTTTTTCATAGTCAGTTAAACAGTAGCCTCATTTCGCTCCTTGTTGGATTCTTTCGCCCGTCCGAGAATAAAAGCAATAACTCAGAGGAGTTTGGCTCCAGGTGAAAAACTGCACATTAACAAAGTCAGCATGAAGATCAGAGAAGCAATGGAATCCAACTCAATTGGAAGGTTAGAAGTGTTTCATAATGTCACCTTAGACCATTCTCTAATGAAGCTGCTTTCGGTTTAAACATTAAACATTCTCTCTCCATCCTGTAGTGAATGCTTTCTCTTTCTCTCTCTCTCTCTCTCTCTCTCTCTCTCTCTCTCTCTCTCTCTCTGTCTCTCTCACCCACACAAACACCTGCACACCTTAGGGTGCTTTGTGTAAATAAGCGTACCTGCACCCCTGTAGGGAGGTCAGAACACTCATCCATCTAGGCCCGCCTTAGGTCATCTCACACACAGTTGCCTATTTTTTTTCACACAGCCACAAAATCTGTGTCTCTTTTTTGTTTTTCAGTGTTTTTCAAAACACACACACACACACACACACACACACACACACACACACACACACACACACAAAACGCATGCTTCTGCCCTGCAGCCATCATTTAGTGGTTTGTGTTCAGAAAGTGTTTTGGATGTGTAACACTAGAGATGACACGGAAAGACA
>OMNM01063922.1:0-19572 GCA_900302745.1 Parablennius parvicornis | reverse complement strand
CAAATACCAGCAGAGACAGTTGATATGAGGAACTTGATGCTTTGGATGAGCCCGGCAGCACCCTGCTTCCCCTTGGTACCTCATTACTGTACGTCTGATTAGTTTTGCTCTTTACAATGTAAATACAGTCTTTTCCCCTCAGTGGCACAGAGACAGATGTTTGTGGGGGAATATTCATATTCAATGTCAGCTTTGATGAAGCATTAGCTACATCAACGTGACTTGCTAAACAGCACGATTGAAGTTTGTATTCAAAAGGTTTTTGCAAACTAGTTTTCACCTCCAATATCATACAATACATTTTGTAATGAAAATGAACTGAGATTGATAGGATCAAATATAACGGTATTGAAAGACTCACTAAACTATTGGGACTAATAACCAGAGATTCCCTCTGTTTATTTAATGGTTTGAAGTGTTGCAGTTGATGTTGTAAGTAAGCAAATGTTACAGATGCTTCCAACACAAACAACTCCAGCAGTTCTGGTCAAAGGCAGAGGTGCACATGCACAGGTAGAACATGACCACAGAAAGGCCCATGAGCCATAAATGAATATTATTGACCCCAGTTCAAAGTCAATATTCCTTTGCAGAACCTTTATTCCAGTATGAGTGTTTGAACATGTGGGTTTCTATGTGTTTGTCCATGTTTGGCTCGGGGGAAATCCCTCACAGAGTTTAGCTGTGAAAGAGATGAGTTGGCCTCCCTGGTACAGGACATCAAACATGGCGGTGTGATTGGCAGTCACAGGAGGGGACTGAGCGTACACAAAAAGAGCTTCTCAGGCAGTGAGCTGGTTGACTGGCTGCAAAAAGAGAAGGGCATGGGTAAGTAAGGGTGGAAGATCTCATATAGACAAGATAAGGCGAAATCCATCTCTTGTCAGCACCTGACTGTGGCCGTGTGTGTGCCAGGAAGGGCCGAGGCCTGTAACACTGGCCAGGCTTTGTTGCAGAGAAAGTACATGGTGAGTGTGCATGGCTCTGGGCAGCAGGATGGAGGTTTCTGTGAAGGAAAAGGCGCCATGGACACATTGTACAGGCTGCTGGAGGACGACCCTCATTCGGCGCTCAACACAGGACAGACTGCGTCCTGCAGCCCCTTACAGGGTAGGTCAGGACCTGAGCAGGCTCCACGTTCAGGCTCGCGCTGAGTCGTCTTCCTCGGCAACTCACTAACCCTTTTGTCCTGTTCGCTGCCGGCTTGGTGTTTGATCCTTTCCCGTTTGCTGGGGTTTGTTTACTGTGGCAATGACGTTTGTGAAGCCACATGTTGAAATCGGGATTAATGACATACGAAAAAAATGGCCTGTCGTTTACAAAATCTAGACATCAGTATACAAAAATCCACCAATTGCTTTTATTACAGCATTAATGGATGTCTGTGTTGTCCCCACAATGCTGACTTCATTAAATATTGGCACAAACCAAAAATATTTGCTTCATTTCAAAGAAATATGTAGTGGAAATGATTTTGAAAAAGGCCTGTAAAAATGCCCGTAAGTCATTAAGCCCTTGTTTTAAAACCGCGTTCCTCTTTGCTGCAGCTTTATTTCTTCTTTCCAAGGTGGTGGTGAAACACATTGTCAGGCTTTGTGGTGCCATGTTTTCAGCTGAATGTTACACACTTCTAGAGGCTCACCGCTACTTATTGAGCAACACAGCAGATGTTATAATCACTGCTTATTAAAGCCTTGCTTTGGTAGTCGCTCTTGAACTAACATATCAAAGCTGTGTGATGATGATCCAATACAGTGTTTTTTTGTTTTGTTTTGTTTTGTTTTTTACGGTGTGGGTGGATGAGGCCCCTCTCACAGGAGTTAAACCACATTAAATCACATTGCACCCCCCCTCCCCCAAAAACAAAAAAACAAAACAACCTTCACACCAAGTGGAGGTCTTTGCTAGATTTCCGAGTATTTTTCACAACGTAACGAACATAACCGACATCTATTTATTGTCACAGCTCAAGTTTTATTGCATAAGCATGATTCATTTTAAAAGCTCTGCGATATGTTATCACTATTTCTGCTTGTGTAGCCATGATTTTCCTCCGAGAATAAGTTTTTGTTTATCTCGGATATCAACCATGTCTCTCTCCTTCTTCTCTCACAGCTTCTGAGCTGTCCTTGATTTTACGGGAGCTGATTCTGAAACTGTTTTCGGAGCATCTCTCTGCCGACGGCAAGGTAAGCGTCCTCACTGTGTCATAGCTCTTGATGTTGCCTACAGATCTGCGACATGCAGTCTGCACCGACATTTGGAAATGGAACTGTCTGGAGATGCGGTTGGATTCCACTTACAGTGAAAGGGAACGTGTTGTAAATCGTCCTTCTTCACAGTCGGTGGACTACAAAGGCATGTCGGCGAGCCCTGCCTTTGAACGCTACTGCGAGCTCGCCATCCAGCTGCAGAGGGTGGAGTTGCTTTCACTGAGCCGGGAGGAGAAGCTGGCCTTCTTCATCAACATTTACAATGCCTTAGTCATCCACGGGTACCTGCGTCTGGGGGCCCCCACCAACATGTGGCAAAGATACAGAGTAGGTTGATGTAGCGGTCATTAGTTGGATGTGGGCTAAATACACACGAACTGAAGCAGAACTTAATAATATTGTGTTCAAACGTTGTATTTCGGCTGTGTTTTGTAGTTCTTTAACTACGTGAGCTACCTGATCGGAGGAGAAGTGTTCACGCTGCAGGACATTGAGAATGGCGTCCTCAGAGGGAACAGAAAAGGCATCGCACAGCTCCGGAGGCCCTTCTCCAAAACAGACCCCCGACTCCAAGTACAGCTGCAGAGTGAAACCACCTCACATTGCTCACTGGGTGACTTGAATTCTGTGGCAACTAAATGCAACTCATCTCTCTGTCCGCTAGGTGGCGCTTCCAGACGCAGAGCCATTGATTCACTTTGCCTTGAACTGTGGTGCAAAGGGCTGCCCTCCCATTAAGACCTACACCCCACAGGTGGAGTGATCACATCTCTTGTGGTGTCTTTTAAAAAAAATGTCCCGAGCAGACGTCGACGTTATCATCGAGCTGTATGACAAAGTGTGAAAACTGAAATCAGTTTCTGATTTAACTGCGTCAGGATATCGACGGCCAGCTCCGCACCGCAGCCGAGGCCTTCCTGGAGAACGACGACGCCTGCATGGTGGATTCTGGGAAGGGGGAAGTGCGACTCAGTCAGATTTTCAAGTGGTACAAGGCTGATTTTGGAGGCACTGATGAGAAGGTAGTTTAGTACTTTAGTTATCGACACTTTTCTACTCGTGGCATATAATACTGTTTCTTCTGTTAATCCCCCCGCAGCTACTGAACTGGGTGCTGGAGCACATGGGCGACTCTCCTAAGAAGACCAGCCTCCAGAGCGTCCTCTCTGCCGGGAAGACCAAAGTCAGCTTCCTCCCGTACGACTGGACTTCTAACAGCAGCCACTGAGCAAATGCATGCACGCCCTGCGATTATCTTTTGAATTATCTGTCCACTTTCTACTGAGCTACTTCTTTTTAACACCAGAGGTCTGGTGATCGAGTGCGCGCCACATTTAAATCAGTCGGTTCTTCTTCTAGAAAAGTGTGTTAATATAAAACAAGCTTAAGCCCCTGTGATGGTGTGGAAGGGCACATTTTGCACTGTTATCATAGAATCATACTTTCTTTTCTTTTTTTTTTTTTTAAAGCTTTAAGGTCCTACTGTTCATCTCTGTTTCCACTTTGGTTGTCATACATGTGAGGGAGCTACGCCGTTTTTTATCTGTAGTGTTAAAAAGGGAAGAAATTTGCACTTAAAACTCCAGCATCTAATGCATGTTAGACATTATTAACTTTAATGATCATCAAAGGCCTCCAAGCTCTCCAGTCAGTGTCTGTGTCCGCAACTCAGGAGTCATACGTCATCATCATCGTTATCATCATCATCATCATCACCCTTTCCAGGTGGTGGGGAGGGCGGGGTTTATTCATGTGGCCCATGTAATCAGCAGATAGAGATCAAAACGTAGCCGATCAGAACAGGCTGCCTCTACAAGCCATATGGAAACCTCCTGAACTTACAAACCAACTTACCTTTGTGAAGCACACTGCAGCCGGACGCTCCATCAGATTTTGAACCCGACATATGTGAACAAGTTGACGTGACATTTTATATGAAAGCAAGAGCTGCTGTGAATATCTGCAGGTTATCCTTCACACACTGGATCTTTAAATAGTAAAAAATCTTGGCGTGAGAGATGTTTTGGTTGGGACATGATTCCAGTACCTCAACATCCGGAGTGCACGGAGCCAATATCAAGCTTTTCCTTCTCAGTGTCTACATGTTTATAAAACTAGGATCTTTGCGGTTCTCTGACTTTTTTGCAATGCTTATGATCAGATCAGGTTTCTGACCCACAGAGATGAAGGCTCAGTCCTCGCTGTGTGTGACCGCTCAATCCGCCGCTATCCAGGTCTTCCATGATGAAATGGAAAAAAAGTGCTACAGCTGATCTGAATACAGTCTTTAAGTTTGAATTATTTCAATATTTATCAGAATTACACGCATTAGAGATGCACTCTGACACTTTGCATGCTTATCGCCAACTTAAAGGAAAAAAAAAAACAACTACTGAGACATATTTGTACTTTTCCACTTATATAAATGCTCACTTTTGGTTTAAAAATGTGTAATCCAATGAAATATTAGTATTTTGTTCATGTCTTTTTGTGCTTGTGTTCATGTTGAGTTAAGCTTGGACCTGGCCCAGATCAAGATTCAATTCCTTTTAATGATATCTTGTTTTTTTTAAGACATGCCTATAAAATATATTCTCTCTTTTCCATAATTTAGCATTCACTTCTCTCAGGTCAAAGCAAAATTTCAATTTCTGAAAACTATTATCCAGGTTGTCTGATGTCATCTTCATCAGTTTCACTTTGTTCCGTCTGGTTTGTGTCTTGAGTTTGAATCTTGCACACTATTCTAATTGTATATTTAGTTAAAGCTATAATATGCAGCACCAAAGGTTTTAATTAGCATGTGTTAGAGCTGGAATGCAACCGCTGCATGATACCTGGGGCGGAAAAACAAGCTCCAACCTTGAACGCTGGCCTGCAGCAGGTCTGTCTCGCTGTCACTGCTTTGTTTCTAGCCTGTAAGCTTAGCAATACCAATAAATAATAGGACCTCAAAGTGTCACAGAGACCCGATATTGGAATATAAAGAGTATAAATCTATTATTGAATAGCTAAAGACACTTTGTACACTGATGATGTTATTTTGTGTATACAGATGGTCCCTGTACTTTTTCCAAGGAAAAGAAAAAAAAAAAAAAAGTTACCTCATGGATCAGGAAAATGTGATGCAAAAACTTTTTTAAACAAGCAATGCTCATACAATTATTCTAATTTCCTCTTTCCCTGTGATTAAGCAATATGTTTATGAACAGTAAATATGCAATGCTGGACTACAAGTGGATCGAGTCTCTTTGTCTTTACTTATCTAACAACTCGATTGTTTCTGCTGTCGAGGGGCGATTCTCAACGTGTGGAGAGAAAGTAGCTTCTTCTGTTTACAAACTTAGTGAGTTGTAAGTTTTGTTTGCATAAATGCTAATTGAATATAGAAAAGCGAAGGTACGATCCAGAATGTAAGATGATTTTATTGTCTGGAGGACAAACACGTCTCTGCAAGTCCAAAGCGATAAAAACTGAAGGATGTCGTTCTGCACTACAGAGAAGTTTTATTTGATGCCGAGTGTTTAAAAAAAATTGAAGTCTGAAGTGAATAAAGGGCTCTGGCTACATCTTCATTTTGTTGTTAGACTTTTTTTTTTGTGGTGGCTTATTGTCTTGATTTGGCCTCATTGAGGGTTTTGATAAATGCTGCTGTAGAACAATGATGAAATAAATCATGAAAAAATAAATATTCAATCTTAAAAAAAAACATGAATCAGTAATCCAACCTTCACCCATATGTTTGGTTTCAGTACTTGTTTATTCAAACAAATTAAAATCACCTTTTCTTTAAGAAAAATAGGGCATCATCAATACCTTTACAAACCAAGTCTATTGACATATGTACATATAAATAAGCAGGTCGAAGTGCACGGCTCCATTAAAAACATGACGTTAAAAAGATAACGGATTTGAAAAGTTTCTACAGAACGATCCATGTGGAATATTGTACACAGTGAAATACACAATCGTGAAATCAAAGACTTGACTCAGTTCTTTCTACAGTCTCGACGTGGTGATTCTGTCTTGGCACTAATAAAACCATCAACACCTCATTTGCTTGACAGTGGAAAAGGCAGATTTACATGATTTCTAAAGGTTTTAAATGAGTAAGTGTTCAGGCAAACCCGATCCTGACAACCCCGCTGTAAATACAGACTGCAGCACCGACGCGATGCCGAAAAGGTTTCCTCCTTTAGCTTTAAAACAAGCACAGTGGAAAATGCAGTGCCGCACAACTACTCTTCCATTATTTTAACCATCCAGCTAAATAATGATAAATATAATACGTCCTCTTTCTTCTCAGAGGTGGACTGTTCACTTGGAAGACGACATGTGGGTAAGACGATGGAGAAACACACATTGTTACAAACACAATGTGTTCCAATGGTATACTGTTAAAAACGACTATGTCCACAGTTATTACAAATCCTATGAATCTTTGCTCAAGACTTTTGAAAGCCAGAACACAGCACCCGACGAGATACAAAGACAACACTGACAGCTCAAAGCAAGTCTGGGTATTTCTGCTTAGTTTGCATGTTGCCCTGATTGTTAATAGGTGGCTTCAGAATATTCCGTTTCTCTACGTTTAGCCCCCATGGCGGACAAGAGAGCAGCCGTAGGTAAACACTCAGGTGGTCTCAAGGTCACCTCGACCTCAACTTGGACGAAGTAGGTATAGAGCAGGGGTCTGCAACATGTGGCTCCCTGAAGTTTTCAGAAAATGATACCGAAATAATCGTTTGATCTTGCTTTCATTTTATTCACGCAGTCTTTTTCAAAAGTACTTTTAAATTTGACTAAAAAGGGCTTTTAAAAAAAAAAAGGCACAACTAAACCAGCTATGACAATGACAAGCATTTCTAAAAGAAAAGAGCTTAAAAATCAGGGTGGAAAAAACCCCCACAAAACTGCTTTAAAAAAATCCAAAAGTGCTAAAATGACAAAGTTGTATTAAAAAATGTTAAAAAAAAAGTTTAAACTTTTCAAATCAGGTACAAAAACAGCTGAAGATGTAATTAAATTAGTGCTGTCAATCGATTAAAAAAATTAATTGCAAAATATCTGTAATTAATTGTTATTAATTGCATTTAATTGCATTGTTTTTCTACTGAAGACTGAAGCTTGTAAAGGATATTTATTGAGGGAAAACCACAGAATTAATGTGGACTCAACACACAGACACTATATTTAATTTCAAAGACTAGTTTTATAACGTCCTTTTAGCTTTGTGTGAATGCCGTTTCTCTCCAAGATTAGCAAAATAATATTAACATAAATAAAATTAACATCTAACATGACTCTGGGTTTTGTGAGAGTGCAGGTCCACCACTTTGAGAATTTGAATATTTCTAGAAACAAAGTTGTGATCTTATTACATGAACAAAGTGGCAATAATATACTGTAACACACACTCACACACGAGCGAACGATTGCACACACACATACACATATGGCGGACGCGGGCGAGCACACACTGGCAGACTCACATACATCCAGTACACAGGAGAGCCAGGGAAAGAGAGGAGGAGAGATAAACATTTGACCTGCAGGATTTCCTCCAGCTTTAGCAGTTTAAAGTGAAACTTTCTGTCTTAATATTATTCCACTCGTTAACCTGCTGCTCCTCACGGTGCTGCGCTTATAAGCTGCACAGGCGGCTTCTCAGGTAAGGGAGTAAAAATAATAAACGGAAGTAAACAAAACGGCATTAATTACATTACATTTTTTTAACGAATAAAATGTTTCAAATCAAATTAATTTGATTAACGCGTTATTTTTGACAGCACTAAATTAAATGTTATCTAAATTCAACCTTTCTAAATGCAACATTAGGCAGTTTATGTTCAGATATCAAAACTATATATGAAACTCTTAGAGCTGCATCAGCTTCATGTTAAAGGTTAAACTTGATCCACGGCCTCAGTTAAATTTGATTCAGTGGAAATGGACCAAATCAGCTTTTAGTCATAAAGGTTGCAGACCCCTGTTATAGAGGATGAATGACTAAAGGAACAAGACAATCTTTATAGTTCTGATGCCATCAGTCAGGTGACTAAAACAAGGATTACAGGAGTGTTGGGGGGTGTAGAATGAGGTAACTTATAAAGTACAAGAAAAAACAAAGGAGAAATGACATCTCATAGTTCTGAGTGAAATACATGCCTCTGGTTATTTTCATGGTTTAGGTCAGTAGACACCGATGAAAGTTACTAATCAACGACTACAATTAGAATGTTTTCAGAGGGCAGAAGAATAAATATTTCCAACTAATTATTGCTTCAACTATCGAGATGTTTTTGTATGACCTCGTCACTGCAATTATGTGTCAGTATGATTCACGGCGGTGCACCATCAACACTGGAAACCGATTCACCTGTCAAGAGTTGTACAGGCTCTTTGGAAAAAGAAAATGTCATTTTATTGGCCACGCCCCTCAAAAACAGAACAGCAATCGTAAAATCGTCAAGGACAATGCAACGCTCTTTGTCCTTTCCCCTTGTGAATCATCAACCTAAACCCCGGCCATTTTTTCTGTAAATCAGACTATGAAGCTTGAAAGTGTCTGAAGAAAAACCATAAAGCACCTCACCAATGGTGGGATGACACTTCAGAGAAAGTGCTCCATCTTGACCACACGCTTATTCAATTGGCTTCAACAACATTATTGCAGAAACCTTTCACCAAACTTGTCAACTGCAAATTCTTCTTGCTCGTGGCACCTTCTACACAGGTGGGAGACTCGCAGGTGGACGTGCTCTCACATCAGGACAGTTTCAGTACTGACAGAGGGTCCACCCAGAAACACCAGCTGGAGCTCCGCCTCACACTCTATTAGCCTTGGGAGTGAAAAAAGGGAGAAAAGATGGTTTACAGTTGGGAATGTTTAGTGAGTAGTAAGTCAATACATTGCATTATGAGCATGTCAAACATACTTACTTTCATCATCTGAATCAAAGCCAAAGAGTGAAGAGCAGGTGTTTTGGGATTGATGTTTGTGGAACTCCTCCAAGCTACTGAATGAAGAAAGGCATTTGTCACAGCGATGTCTGCTCTTCTTCTCGGCGGACCCCTCGGCCCCTTGCGGCTGCTTCTCGGGCTCAGGCTCTTTCTTCTTCTTGTGACTCCAGGAAACGTATTTCTTGGGAGCGGCCTCGCCACCGTACCTCCTCTTGCGCATTGAGAGCAGAGACTCGTCCAGGTACGTGGAAGGTGGAGGCCTGGTGAACGGGGCTTTGACGAAGGTGGCGTAGGAAGGATCTTCGGGCTTGAAAGTTTTGTGCTCAGTTATGTGCGGCTCTGCAATGTTCTGTTGGATTCCCTCCGCCAGAGTGGACAAATCCTCAAGGTCGCGGACGTTTATCGGGTCCCATTCAATGACTTTTTTCCGTATCTTCTTGGCGGGAGTGGTTGAAGAGGGAGTGGATGAAGAGGGATGAGCGAGAGGCGTTGATACCGACTGATATGGAGAGGTTGAAGAGGCGTGAACCAGCGGCATCGATACTGATTGGTATGGCACATTTGTAGTTACCTCGTGTCCATTTATTGTCGTTTTGCTCACGTGTGCATTTTCATTATCAGCCGTTTCCTCCACACAGTTATCAGGCTGTAACAGAGAAGGACCGGGGTCTTTGTCACTCCTTTCAGATTCACATCCTTCGGTTTGGACATTTTCAGTGTAACACTCGAGATCAGAGGTTTCGACTTTAAGAGTGGGACTCTCCGTCGGCCCCTTTTTACTCTGCAGCCACAACTGTTCAATCTTCACTCTCTGCTTCCACGGAGCTTCGTCACTCTGGCTGTTCTGCCTGGGAGTCAAATCCACGTCTTCTTTCTGAGGTGCTGGGAGATAGTGTCTCCACTCGTGGTCGTGCAAACACTGAAGGCTTGCGAAAAGCTTCTCGCAATTCACAAATGAACACTGAGGTCTGAAGGGCTGGTGGGTGCTGGTGTGGTCCTTCAGTTCCTGCTGTGTGGAGAACCGCTGCTCACAGCTCAGGTGGTAGCAGAAATGTGGAAGAGCAGTACTGTGGAGCTTCATGTGGTCTTTATAATGCTCAAGAAACTGGATCTGCCTGGTGGAGAAAACAAATATGGAGTCACAACAGTTCTTTGGATGAGTGGACTCTTAAGCAGGACAATAACAAGAAAAAACAAGTAATGGAGATTTTTTTTAATCTAAAATTAAAGCATGAAAACAGCGAGCACTGTAACTCCTTACCTGTAACAAAGGGTGCACTTGCGTTTGGCCCAAACAAAAGTTTTCTCCAACACCTTGTCCTCGTTAATATGACATTTGATGGCATGTTTGGTCAGCGTGGTGCTGATCCTCAGAAAAACCCGATCACATGTCTCTGAGGGGCACAAGTGATACGTGACGTCCAGATCGTAGCCGTTCTTCCTTGCAGGGGCAGCGTTCTCCTCCCCTTCTTCCTTCACGACAGTCGGAACCCTCACAATCACCAAGTCATCGGCAATGACTACTTGCTCGTCCTTGAAGTCGACTTGCTTGACTGGATTTGTGTCGGGGTTTTTACATTTCCTGTGAAGCACAGCTGTCTTTTTGATGAGCGTGCGGAGGTTCCTAATGATTCGTTCTTCCCTATTGAGGCTGGACACTTTAGGCTTAAGTCCGGTTTTTTGTTCATCTTCTATATTGGAAGTGTGATTTTCCACCTTGCACGTGGTTCCATTGGCAGCTGGTGTCTTGTCGTCACACGACTTCTCGTCGTGAGGTTTCTCTTTGCTCATCACCTCAATGTGCTCCAGGACGTGTTTTTTGGCTATGAGGAGCTGTTTAAAGCATTTCCCACAGAGGATGCATTTTAGTCTTCGACTTTTGAGGTGTGAGAGAACGTGTCTCATAACGTTCAAGCCTTTATAGGTTTTCTGGCAGAAGGTGCAGTGGTACGTAATATGGGCATATTGCTGAGTACGCAGTACTCTGTCCCTCCATGTTTTTTTGACGTTGACCTGAATCTAAGAAAAGAAACAAATGGGAGTCAGTGCTTCGAGCCAAACATATTTAAAGAAAAAAAGCGGCAAAGTGCAAGATAGTAATTTAAAGAGTGATATAATAAAAGGATGACTGACCTCAGCCTCTGAATCTTTGGTTTCCACCTCAGCCTGGAGCTCCTGTTCTGCGTCTCCATTCCTCTCGTCAGGTTCTGTGACCTCAGGAGGATTCTGATCTTCAGGAGTTTGGGATTTGAGAGAGTAAGTGTGCAACAGCTCGATTGGACAATCCAATAAGTCCAACGTTGGGCCATCAAGCTCAGCACTCGCTTCAACAGCAACTTGAAGCTCAGTGGAAGGATAATCAGCTCTGCATATTGATGTTTTGGTTTCCTCTTGATCATTGAGGTTGCTGCCGTCAAAGAATTCGGTACATTCCTCATCTTCTGTCTTGATTTTCACACAATGTCCCCGATGAGGATCGCGCGCTTTGTCTTCGGAGTCAGGTTTCTTTTGCAAATCACCCTCCTCCATGGGAAGAAGGATTTCATTGTCAGGATAAGAGATGTCCAGTCTTGATAAAGGCTTCCGTCCTCGTTTTTTCCCTTTAATCACAACATTGTTCTCTCTCAAGGTCGGTACCGGATCAAGCCTCGGGACGCCCTGCAACCATCTCTTCTTTCGACCTTTCCTTTTGAAAATTTGGCTTTTTACACATCTGGACAAGTATTCTCTGTTGCGGCGAAGAGGGAGCGCTACAGACGGAGAATTTTCCACGTTGGTGGGATTGTGTCTGAGTGTGTATATGGGCTTTTTACTCAGAGATGTCAATTTGAAGTCGTATGTGATCTCTGGATCATCACCCTGCTCAACTTCATCATCATACAAAGGCCGGCGTTTTCTCTTTCGCAACCTGCTCCGCCAATTCCTCCTCCTCATAGGAGCGTTATTTGACGATGAAGCACAGTTACTTTCAGCCCCTTGCTTAGTTTCCACTGGTGGAATGTTTTGGGACACAAGTGCCCCCTTGGTGTGGCTGTGTGAATTGTCTTGGGTGCAGGGGTCAGTCACACAACTATTCGTTAAAAGCTCTTCATCGTATTCCTTCTCCTCCTCTTCCTTCATCTCATTGAGAACAGCAGCCTTCATGACTTTGTCATTCATCAGCTCCAAGCAATGATTTCGAAGAGTCAGGAGGTTCCAAAATTCGGGGTCAAAACACAAGCGCTCTTTGAGCATCTGCAAAACATTTACATGAGGAATTAACAACTAGTGACACCTTGTGATGTCAAAAACATTATCATGAATATTGTGTATATCTCCTCAGCCACACCGACCTGCAGAATGTGGAAGCGAATACTGGTCCGAACAGGGTTGTTGTTGGGATGCGGCTCCTGGTCCGGATGCATGTAGAGCGAGCAGACCGTCCGGTACGCCTCCAGGCTTCGCTCCTGGCAGAACACGAGCAAGGCACACGCTCGGCAGATCTCCAGGTCGTGAGGCAGCAGGAAAGCGATGGTCTTGCAGACCAGCGACTGGGTTACAGCGTCAGCCTGCATCTCACTGAGCTGCAAGGCTCTGGCGCAGAGCTCCACACAGACCTGGACTCCTTCGCTACCCAGCTAAAAGTGAAAATGTGTTGTGGGTGAAAAACATGGCAGAAAGGATTTAGTAAATTAAAATAACTTGTTATTTTACAATACACATCTTAAATTTACAAAAACAAGCTGTGTTCCCATTTTGTCATTGACACACAATCTATGGCATAATTTCAGCCATGGGAAAAAAAAAAAATCACTCTCAAGACTTTTTGTTATCACTGTGGTAAAAGAACCCTGAAACTGAACAAAGAGGTTAATAAAAATTCTCAGTCCTAATCAAAGAAAATGAGCAAACTGTCAAGTAAATCCATTTCTAACAGATTTTTCTATATTGTGACACCATCTGGTGTGATGTGAAGACATTGAAAATGATGTACGTGTGAAAACATCCTACCGAGTTATGTTCTTGCATTTGATATAAATTGCACACATTTAAGAAGTTTGTGCACCATTAAAATGTTGCAAATTTTATGACAGATTTATTGAATGGGCATTAAATGTTGCAGTTTGAAGTGTGCACAGCTTAAAGGTATATAGAGAGCTCCTCTCAATCTGGTGAAGTTATGTCACTCAAACATCAGTTATCAATGAAATATTTATTGGAGGTCAGGTAAGGTTTTATATTGATTAGAATTTTGTCTTCTCTCTGATAATAATACCCCTTTCAGTGAGACATTTTTTTTCTGGATGGAATGATTGCAGCTTCACGTAACTAGTTTACTGTCTCAAAGTCTTAAATGGTAGCTTGCTTGTTGATACAATATAATACAAATAAAAGCTTTAGCTCATGTGCATGACCTTGTAATTTCCCTAAGGAGTGCAATAAAGAGAAAGACAATACAGTGTTGGGGATCACACCTCTGAAGTGACCAGTTTGATGAAGGGAAAGATGGCTCTGACATTGGTAGCAGAAGAAGCGAGCTGCAAGCATTCAGCAAGGAAGCCTTCTCTGGAAGGATGAGCCCGAAGATGCAACCTGCTCCAGATGAACACCAGGTCCCTGCAACAAGTCAAGCACATGGAGCTCCAGTCTGAATAAACAATCAACTGGTGTCACACTATAAACAACGAGGCATTAAGTCAAATGAAAAACAAATTGGATACAACAATAGATCCCCTCATTGCCATGTACATAAGTATTTCTTGATATACAAAGAATGACTTACAGCTTTTAACCAGGCAATATAGAAGAGGAGGCAATATTGAGTTGTAGTGTAGCAGGTTGTGGTACAGTTGATCCAAAGGTTCTACTCACCAGATGTAATACATGTCTCCATTGTGAAGTTGCTGTGTAAGGAAAGTTTTACACAATGACAACAAGAGCTCATCTTTCTCAACGCTCTCCGTGTTGCAGATTATCTCCACTGCATCACGTCCGTCTATCACTGCCATCTGAGGAAGAACAGAAATTCTCATCAAGACTGCAAAGTTCAGTCAGTTTATTTTTACCGTTGAATCAAGTTAATGAATTTGCGCAGCAAATTTCATGTTATGTATGAAATGTGCTCAGAAAGGTTGTCATCTTGTACCTCCTTGTGAAAGTTTTCATAATGAGAAGCCTTGTAGAGGCAGGTCAGGTAGGCTTGGTGGAAGTACAGATGCTTTCCGGTCTCACGACTTTCCAGGCAGCTTTTTGCGAGTGCCATAGCCTCCTGCATTCGTTCACAGGCCTGCAGATATCGAACCCTCAGCTCAAAGAACACGGTCAACTCTGAGGTTAGGTAGTCTTCAACTGCAAAAAGAAGTGAAGCATTTGTTAATGGGAATCGCACTCACTGCGTTTCCAAACAGACATGAGCGAGGAATTAAAAACAGCCAACCAAAGCCTCAAATGAATCCTATTTCATCCTGACATGAGGAGCTGCAACTTAATTACTATTCATCAATTACAGACGCTCACTTTTCCCTTCTGCAGATGTGATAATAATTAATGAAAGAATGAAAACTGCAGCAACACCTGTCACTTTCTAAGGATGAACTCTACGTTGTCTTCACTTCATTTCTATCCATACCTTCAGGATTAGAATACCGGCCTTGTAAGAACAGCATTCTGTTTAATAAGTATAATTATGAACTCACTCTCAGTAGGAGACCGTTTCGCCTCCTTCAGTATTCCTTGCAGCACTGGATTCTCCCAGGGGCCTCCAGCTTTGATGATCTGCTTCACATGCTGGAGGTAGATGTTTCTGTGCCTCAGAAGTTGAGTGTGGCACCACTGCAAACAAGTTCATTCAAAATGATTGATTCTTTTACATAAAATGACTTTAATGGCAGAAAGAATCATTCGTACAAACAACAAAGAAATGCCAAAGAGCCCCAGTCATGAAATAGGATTGAAATACAGTGATTGTAGAGATTTAATATTCAATGCAAAAGATATAACTTGTATTTAATCGTACAACGCTTTCAATCAACCACAAATGCATTCAAGTACATATACATAAAAAACTGAGGCATTCTGATTTATTTTACAAACGTCTTTTACAACAACTCGATTTCACAGATGTGTATAAATCTAAGAAGAGTTTCAGTCTCATCTGACCTGAAATGAATCAAGGATATTTTTCAAAGGCTCCTCCACAAACTCCTCCTTGCTGAAAAACAGCATCAGCTCAAAAAAACTCCTGAAAACAAAGAGATAAATCATCAAGATGTTAGAGAACAGCTCATTGTGGGAGCTCCTGAAATGATGACTGAAATGATGGTACATTGTTCAGGAATACATAAGGGAGCTTGTGAAGACAATCTACTCACAGAGCCATGCTGCTGAGAACGTAATGGACGTGCTGACAGTCATCGGGAAAGGCAGCAGTAGCTTTGGTAAAGTTGAGGAGAGCGGTCCGCAGGACCTTGAGCTGAGGAAGAGGAACATGCCACTGTCCTGTGTACTCCTCCACCAACTGAAGAGGGAGAACATCACAAACATAAGAGGAAAACTGGACGTTTTGCACCATCTTGCCATCCAACACACTACACACAAGTACAAATAAATAGTACAAATGAGACGAAACACTATGAAGGAAAATCAAAGATGTAATACCATTAAAATTCAGGAATAAGTACAACTTCCAACCACATATGCAATGCTAAGTTAGGGACTCTTGTGAATAGTAAGGCTTACAACAGAGCATTCAGGAGCAGCCTATCTTCACCCCGTCAAAGAATAGCTTAGCTCGAGTGGCTAGCTATAAAGCTAGCACATGTTGTACAAAATGAACTGTTATTACATGCCATTGCGCAGTTAGGAGAACAGTTCATAGCTGACTGAGTGTTGTGAACTAAAACTGCAGGGTTTCAAAGGGACTCTCTCACCGCCGTGGCTCCACAGCAACATAAATAAAGGCTGAAGTCTCTCCGGCTAACGTTAGCCGACAAAGCTAGCACCGCTAGCGATAAACAAACACCACCTCAGTAGGACGCAGGGCGAAATGGATTTTACGTACTTTACAAAACGCGGAGCAGTACTCCTTGCTGTTTAGAGCCGCCTCGTTGCTGCAGTGTCTGATACACAGAGTGTCCAACGCTGATTCTAGCCCGTCTGTTTCCAAATCACTCTCGTTGTCCGCCATACTGGCTGCTGGATCCAGCGCATAGCCACTGTTGCCAGGTTTTTGGGAAACAGGAGCATCATCCCCCGCTGCAAAGCCCAATCTGGCAACCGCGTAATTATGGGGAAGGCAAGTTTATTCATACAACACCATTCAGACACAAGGTAATTCACAGTGCTTCACAGAGAAACAAAGGGAATAAATACATTAGAACAGGGTGATTAAGAACAGAATATAAATGTGATAATAAATACAGTAAAAGCTTAATGAAGCGAGAAGTAAAACACTATTATTCACCCAGCCCTTCCAATGAACATTACATTTAAGATGTGTGTCATCTGCCTTCATGTGTTCAGGAAGTTTGTTCTACAGACGAGAAATGTTGGAACTTTAAGCTGCTTCACCTTGTTTGCTTCTGACCCTTCCTTCTGAGTATTTCATATGCTGAGATTACACTAAAATATTATTTGGGCTGAAGACCATTCAAAGCATTTTAGGTAAGAGTTTCTCCCCGGATAGGTCATCTATCACAGGGCAAACACGAATAACCACACACATTCATATTCACACCTAGGGGCAATTTAGCATCGCCAATGAGTCTCACGTGTATGTTTTTGGACTGTTTTGGGGAAACCAGAGTACCCAGAGTAAACCCATACACATAAGGGGGAACATGCAAACTCTACATAGAAGGCTGTATGTGATCTCATGACCTTCTCACTGTGAGGCGAGAACACCAACCACTGCACTACCATGCTGCCCTATATCCTACTAAAAATAAATGCATGAATAAATTAAATCCTTTAATTCTTGTGATTCTTCACATGCTAGCTGATTTTGTTAGTGTCCTAAAGTGATTGTTGAATGTCAGGACCAAGTCCATAGTTCTACACGGATTTCTGGCTTATCTGACTACAAGGCTACTCAGATGCCCTGGGATCATGATTCCATCCTATCCAACAGGAGATGACGATGTTGATGGAGGTCTTTGAAGTCCCAATCCCGTTAGCCCTCACATCTTCATGTAAGGGCTCATCTCAATTTGTGGTCACCAATTAAACTTGCATGTTTATGGACTGTGGGGGGAAAACGCAACACCCCCAGGAAACCCACACAGGGAGAACATGCAAACTAAATACAGAAAGGCCCTGTTGAGTTTTTTAAACCACAACTTCCTTGATGCAAGTTTGAAACTGCTGAAGTTCCTGCTGCAGTAATCTCAAGCTAATCACAAGTAGGTATTGACAAGTAGCCTATTTGGAGCATATTTTCAGCAAAACTCCTGGATTTCTTCTGGACTGATAAAGTAGCTTCTGCCTTGGAGCCTCTGGTGGGTCACATGTTTCACACCCCTGCTGTAAATGTTTAAATATTTAGCTGATTCTGTATGTTTGCATCTTTTAGTATAATAACTCTTGTCTATGAGCTTGACTAAAGTAGTATCCTTGTAATAAAATGGAAGTTTTAGAGAAATTAAATACTGAATTGAATAAAATGTGTCAATAGCGCAATCAACAAAAGAAGAAAAAAAAACAATGTAACCTCGATCTCATTCATTACTCATACCTTAGTTATCTGGATGATAGTTGTTTGAGGGGGTGATTCTTGCCTCAGCTGATAATGAGACAAAAGGCAAGATCCTCCTTGATTCAGCAGAATGAAAACCAACAGAGACAACCAACCACAGTTTAAAGATGAAAAAACAGCCTTCCTCGAGGAAACCTATAGAAAGAAAAACACAGGACATATAGCAGAGAATCTCAGCCTGAAAATAAGCAAACGTCCTCTCCTTTAATGTCCATTCATTCATCATTCCTATATAAAGCTTAATCCAATTCAAGGCTGCAGGGTACTGGAGTCGATCCCAGATGAGTATGGCTAAAGGCAAGGTACTCTGGATAGGCTCCCAGTTCATCACAGGATCAACACAAAGAGACAGACAACCACAGACACACTCACATTCTTATTTACTGGAGCATTTTTTGGGTTAACCTCAATAGGCTTTCTGTCTGGGAAGAAGCTAGAAGCGTCATGCTTTAAAAAATTGTGTTTCTGGATTTATCCCCAGATACAAAATTGCAAAGTGAGTTAGCAGTAAAGATTTACTGTGACTACTCTATGTTTTCAAGGCAGTGCCAGTTCTTCTCAGCACACTTGCAGACAGTTGCTAATGGAACTGGATGGAAGCTGCTGTCTTCTGTGGATTTAGTCTTGTTCAGGTCCTTCTGTCTCTTTATGTCAACCCACATAGACAGAGACATGATTATGAGTCTTTGTGGCCATCACCATTACTTCCAGGACCCAGTGTTCTTTAGCTGAGGGTAATTTGTTATCACCAGCTGTAAGTGTGGGGTTATTTTCCTCCACAGTACAACAACATAGAGCCAATCAGAATTCCTACAGATGGTGTCAATGAAGGGTAAATAGCAATTTGGCATAAAAAACTTTGCAGAATACTGCCCATAACTTTTTAATTGTTCAGTTCTGTTGATGGCAACTTTGAGTTGTCACTGAGAACATTTATTTTTTGTCACATCCATCAAAGATTGAGATTTTAGGAAGAGTCTGTGAAGCCTTGTTCAGTGTCTGCATTTGTATCCCCCAAGGAAGGCAAATGCTGCAGTTGTTTATATTCTAAGGATACAATCCGTGAACCAAGTTCTGTTCATAGCAGATGTCAGCTTTGTGAGGAAAATAATCACACGTCCGTGTGGACACAGACATCTCTTTTTATAGCCTTTTAGTGCTATATTTCAGGCTCTGTGAAGACTTCTGAAATAAATTGGGCACTGTCAGGACCATAATGGCTGTTGCAGCTGCAAAACATTTGCCCAGTGCTGCTGAGACAGCTTCCCTTCCAAGCAGCTGTACATCTGTAGTAGTTTTGTGTTCCAGCAAACACAGTGGGCAGAACTTGTGATCTGAAAGCTTTATCTTCCAAACTATCACTTACAGGTTTTTTTTTGTTTTTGTTTTTAAATTTTTTGTTAACATCTTTTCATTTGGATTCCATTAATGATGCTCCTTACTGACAAATGTATCCGTGTCTTCACCTGCACACATTACAATACAAGCATGCAAAACTAGAAAGTTATGTTAATTACAGAAAGGTGTAAAAAATTTATTTTTATTGACTTTAATGACAATGACTCAAATGCAGCTGTGGCCCTTGAAAAATATCCATTCATCCATCTATCTCCTATATGGCTTTATATACATCACCTTGGGGTTGCCTTACCTAATCCCAGCTGA